>CAXDID010001171.1:0-63648 GCA_963988835.1 Hexamita inflata
ATTTTGGAAACGAGTTCGTTTATGCTCAGGAATTGCCCCTTAAATAGATCCTTTTTGAACTAATTCGTGAATTCTGACTGGAATTAGTCCAGATAGTTCTCGTCAATGCTGCCCGTTTTTATCAAATCGAGCTGGGTCTCAAGGTATGTTTTCTGGGCCTGATTCTCGTTCAGGATTTGCTGGAGCTGGTTGATTTGCTGCTGAGAGTTGTCGTGCTGCTCAGTCTGCTGGATCTCAGTTTTAAGCTGCTGTTACTTGTTAATGAGCTTTTAAATCAAGGATTGCTTCTTGGTTGTGTGCGCGTTCACCTCATCTGACTTCTGAGTTAAATGAGAGATTTACTGTTCTAGCACAGCAATTTGGTTAACGAGAACGTCCATCTGCACAACTATTTTTGAGTCAACATCCTTGGGCTGGATTTCAGATAGCTAAAGCTAAGTTTCCTGCAACTGCTGCTCCAATGAAAGCATTTCAGACCTGATTTTCTGCTCAACAGTGATCTACTCTTACTGCTTGAACTCAGCCTGCTGAATCGCCATTATCTCCTCTGAAATGAGCTGGATTTACTTCAATATGTCAAATCCCTTCAAGCCCTTTTGAATTTAGCATATTTGCACACCTAACTGTCTCTCCTTGTCCAATTACTAAATTCTGGGTTAAATTTCTTCACGGATTGTTTTCCTAATTTGATTCAAACGTAACTCTTTCTAGTCGAAAGTTTTCTCTGCCTCTTTCTTGTTTTAATCATACATTAAAGTTCCAGCTGTTTCCTCAAGAATAGACAACAGTTCAACTGGCTTCATCGATAAAATAGCTTAAATTCTACCTTGCATAATTAAAAAGTTTGGATTGTTAATATTCAACCCAGTAGACTAAAATAATTATTTTATTGTCTTTTATTTTGCAGTTTGATCATTAAGCAAATATTTTGTTGTTCCATTTGAAAATACTTGTCTAGTAATAGTTAATTGTGGGATTGTTTCATACCCTTGTGGAGATTATGCCTAATCACTATTATTGAAAACCAATGAAACAGAAGCCTTTGTTACACCAGCTTAACCTTATTTGTAAATAAGGTCTGTTAATTAGCCAACACGAATTCTTGAAAGAGATGAAATACCTAAAACGAAACAAATTGCATCCAACACGTTAGATTTACCGCTACCGTTCAAACCAGTGATTGCAGTAAAAGATCTGTTAAATGGTTGAATTCTTGTTAATTATGCATATGATTTAAATCCATCTAATACTATTTCCTCTAAGTACATTTGTAAAAATTGGAGTGTATAATTTCATAATTTATATCAAATATTGTTATATTTACAAATTAATGCATACAATAACTGAAAATATTAGTTCATTATTAAATTATTAAGATAATGGAATAGATCGCTAAAGATAGCTTAAACGTATATAGAATAATTTAACAAGCTTTAAAGATGCGATATTCAGAAACAAATCGATAGTACGTAAGTGTATGAAAACATCTTATGGATTCCAATCTATTTTCAAATAAACAGTAAACAATTTCGTGGTTTTGAAAGACTTTTAGCCTTAAATGTTAATAAGCTTGTGTTAATCAAGGAGAAAGTCATGTTATAATAGCAATATTTACATAGTGTATCAATGTTATATAATTACACGAAATGCCGTATATGGTAGTTTAACTGTAAATAGATCCAGTTTTAACATTATTTCACTTCACATATGAAAAACAAGGCAAAAGTTTTTATTCAAGCTTCTAAAAAACTTATTGATGGTGAGGTTAATGTATAGACGTTTGAATCAATGTCTGGTACTTTTAAAGAACTGATTGCAATGATATTTACAGATTAATTTGAAATTAATACTGATATATCTCATTTAAACCCATTGGTTTGGAACAATTATCATCTTCTTTTTGTGGCTAATTAAATGATTTCTATATAAAACTCATAGATAATAGAAAAAACCAGGTAGGAAATGGGAATTCATAATTTTGAAGAAGATTATCCAAGTAATAAACAAAATTAGATTATGGTAAGTAATACAACCTTCGCTAACTTCCTTCCAAATAAGTTAATGATGGCTGTTAAAGATGGAAAGTTCTAGGACTACGATATTCTTGATGAAGATCTAAGAACTGCGCTCAAATTGTATCTAATAGCTGCACTTTTAATAGTTTCCAACAAATTTTTTGCTCCAGCTCAGAAACAACTTGCAATGCAAAAATTATAACTAATATTTTTAACTCGCTCGGATTCCGTTTTCATTATCAGAGAGTTGTTTAAAAGAAATATGGACAAGGTTGAAATTCCTAACAACACGCTCGATTACTTTTTAATAAGTGCGATTATGAGTGACGGAACTGAGTTACCTGACAAGCTTCAGTTATTGCGAATTCTATCTCATGTATTGGTGGTGAAGCCGGCTTTGGCTCTTTCGACGAAAGAGAATCAGAGTTTCACCGATTGCAAGATTCCGCTTGACTGTGACGAGTATTTGCTGTTTGTGACCCAGTGTTTGCAAAACTAGGTTCCCGACAAGGAGTTTTTCGGGTTGAAGCCTTCTTTTCATTAGTAAATGCTGTCTTTCATAACCAAGTACATTCCTGGTGCCGAGTTCGGTTTGGATTTGAATCAGTTGAACGTGAATTTCCTCTGGATCACTTATTTGCTCTTAGCAGCCGAAAAGGACAAAATTGACTTCGCGAAGGCCACCGCGCTCGTAAAACAGTTATTAGCCGTGTCCTTCCCGGCCGTTGAAAAACTGAGCAAGCAGATATCCTAGGTGTACATTTCAGCCGTAGCTTCAATCTTTAACGTCCTCTCCTCGACAATTATCATCAATTTCAAGGCGGATTAGTTCACCGAGTTCCTAAACTCCCTTTAAAATGACGTTAACGGTCTGAAATTGCTCCGTTCCCTGGCAGAGCAAACGATCGTTTACTCAACTTAACAGTTCATTTCTCAGGGAGGGGTAATGCTGAACAGGTTCATTTCAAAAATAAGTGTTCAAGACCCGGTTGTAAAACTTCATTTTGGTCAGTCAATTTATTAATACACCGAAAAATGCAGAACGTACCAGTGCAGGTGCGACCGCACGGTGAAATAAACGTTCTTGGCTTCTGTTGAACCCATTTGCCTGCACTAAATGGTAGAAATCGCACAAGGACTCACCCAAATCGAAGTCCTGAGCAACAAAGTGGTTAACAAAGCAGAAAAACAAATTGAAATATTCTCGCAGTGCGAACTACTGCATCTATCAATCCAATACAACCTGGCAGAAGACGCACAAATCATACTAGAACAAGCACTCAACAGCAGCGGAAGACTAGAAGCAGTAGAATACTACCTGTCAGAAAAAAGAGTCAAAGAATGCCAACGCACATTCGACCAAATAATCAACGCAGGATGCGCAGACATCCTACTCAATTACCTGTGCAAATAAATCGTTGACGGAGACCCAGATCCATATGTATATGCAAGCGCTATTATAAACGATGAAAACTTCGATCAAACCAACCCATAAATATACAAAGGACTATACGACGTGCCACCTAGATTGGTAGTCGCAAATTGCATCTAAAAGTTTCCTGTCGTTAATGAATCAGCATTAATCTATTTTACAGCTTGGAGCTATTTGAGCAATGAAGAAGTAATCGCTATCGTTGACCAATTCATAAAACAATCATCTAATGAAGAAATATAAACCATAATCAATAAAGTTATGAATCTATCGAAGAAATTTATTCCCTTCATCCATTTCTTATCTTTTAAAATGAACATAACAATAAAATAAATGTCAATGGATATAAAAATTATAGAAAGATTGTAAAATATAAACCCACACGTGCTTCTATAAATAATGGCCAATAATAATTATGATAACACTGAAATATTCACTTAATTAATTAAAAATAAACCATTTTCTCCAAAGCTAGTAGAAAAAATATATGGATTATTTAATGATAAATACTATTAAGGTATTATGTAAGACTTTGGAAAAGCGTTTTGTTAAACGTATACACCTAATGATACAGAAACTCGATTTTATTTAAAGTAAGGATCAAAGCGTGACTTTCTGATAGATACTAATTAATTCGATACAATAAAATTAAAAATAGATATAACATAACTAGATTTAGTAGGTACATTATTAATATTTAAAATTGTGTCTAAAAGAAAAGATTTTTCAATAAAAATGTCCAGATAAAATTAATATAAACTTATTATTAGTGATAAACATGAAGTTTTATTAGATAACAAAGATGAGTAAAGTCTAGTTATGACATTAATAAAGGATTAAGTATTTATATAAGTTAATGAAGAATTAGTATACATGTATTCTGAAGATAATGATTTCGATTTCTTTAACCCGGATACTACTATACAATTGATGGATTGTTAACAAATGGCGCTAACAATAAAAGATTTTACTATTGATGTTTCAGCTGGAGAAATCGATACAAGATATTTCTCAATATTTGACAACAATTCTAGATTATATTATTATTAAGTTATTGAAAACACATTTAAAATTGCAACTAAAATTAGTTAATAAAATTTCTTCAAAATTTTAGATATTGAATAATTAGAGGAAACTATATTAAAATATGTAAGTGATGAAGATACAAAGAAAGAAAAATGTTTAATATGGATTTGTGTATTGATAGCAATTACAACTGAAACTCAAACCAAAGATATAATCAAGCTTTGGAATCCAACTACTATTGATGTAAATAAATTAGATGTTCCTGAAGTTGCTAAGTATGTCAATAATTTAATCAAAAAAGTATAAAACAAAGGAATAGCAGCAGTTGCGAAGTATTTAACTAAATATTGTAGACTTAAATTCCCAACTATTTCTTCTGATATATTTTTAGATGTAGCTGACGCTGACCAAGCTAAAATGATGGAAATGATGCAATGATTGATTTGATTAAATATTATAATTTATTTAAATGGAGCTCACTGTGACATTTTAAGCTTTTTTAAACTAACTACATAACCATTCTTTCTAGTTACTTCTGGACCAAATTATGTTTTATAATAGTATGATGTCAATTCATAATCTTTTATTTTACCCGTGAAATACTAATTATCTTTTGTGGTACAATCAACTTTTTCAAACCCAAATTTTTAACTGTACAAATCTCTAGCCCTATTTGCAAAGTCTTAAGCATCTTCACCATCAAATGGAGTTAATTCACCCAAGTATTCCATTCTCACTATTGTATACAGTCCAAATAATATTTTAAGGAAACCGATTCGATCATAATTAGAAATATTCATATACGATTAATCAAATTAGATACAAACCATTGACACTGGCTTCATGGGATTAAATGCGTGAAGTTTAAAAGGTATAATTGCTGTTGAATTTTCAATAGTACCTTCTGGGAAAATTGTTAACAAAGGATATCCATTTTATTCGACTATTCGCTCAGTAATAAGTTTTATAGTACCCGCATCGTTGTTTGGTTTATATACACACTAACATGAATCAATATACGTTGATAATATTGGAATCTTTCTAATTTTTTTACGAGTTACAAATGAAGTGAAGCCTTTACAACAAAGAATTAATCCATCTAAAATTGATCCGTGATTTGATATAAGAACATTTGCTTTTTGTGTAGGTTTGAGTTTCTTCTCTCGTTCAATAATTAATATTCCAAAGCCAAATGATACTATTCTAGCTATAAAAATTTGAAATTTGCGTATTATTTTTAATCTCCAAGGACTGAACGGCTAAGATGTATCTTAACAAATAAGTAAAATATCAAGTCCTAAACTATTACATAATAGTGCTAATATGAGTGATAGTAAACGTATAGGAATAATTATAGGCGATAATCCTAGCGAAAATAACCAATACAACCAATATTTAATTGATTTATCAGGTATAACTGGCGCAAATGGATGATGATGCGTATGTGTTTTCATTATATAGGAGGTGTGTGAATAAATTAAGTTAATTATATATTATTAAGTTATTAATTTTCATCATTTGATGTTGATACTGATTGGATCGATTGCAAACCTTCAAAAAGAAACATAATTAGTTAGTTATAATACGTTGATATCTAAACCAATGCAATAAGAAGTATATCGTACAAATAACGTATTCCCACCGATATCCTATCTCTGTTATTTCATATGTCATTTCTTATTGATCTTGATTTGAGAGGAATGACGAGATCATAGAAAAAGATGACGGTATAGACATAGTTTGCGGTCATAATTACTTAATATTTCACTGCGCTTTAAAACATTTATTTACTGTTTAATTTCTTGATTAGTGTATATAATTAATAATATCACTTATCTTAAACAGTTTTCCACATCAAACAATGTCAGATTTGAGCGATATACGAATGAGAGCTTAAAATAAAACTGACTCGCTTTGGAAACCACATCAGTCAGTTTTTGGCTCACCAAATAGTTAAACTAAAAATATTGATTCTATGACAAGCAGTGATCGCAGTTTGCGTTAACAATTGGAGTTTACCACTCAACAAAACAAAAACTTACAGAAGAGTGTGAACAGTATGTTATCAAAAATATTTTAACTAGAAGAATAACTCGCTTCTAATCCGCAAAAATATAAGTAAGGCGAAGCTAAACAAGCTCCTGTGGAACTTAATGAATTGAGAACTCTTGAGCAACAATATGAAAAATAACTTTACAACATGATGCAGGATAAAGATCAACAAATTGCACAGTTAAAATCACAAAATGACGAATAAGCAAATCAATTCATCAAGAAAATAAGACAGCTTGATATTGAAATTCTCAAAAACTGTGATACGCACTAAGGCTAAATAGCTAAGTATAAGGAAGAGATAACACAGTATATCTGTGAGCAAGCTTAAATGACTCAGAAGCTTAATGGTTTACAGTAGCGTGAGCAGTATTTAGCTGAGAAAAATGCTTAAAATGAAATCTAAATTGAATAACTTAGGTCATAAATGCAAAATTCGATTCCAACAGAGTAGTTCAGAGATTTGCAGTTGCAATTCCAAGGACAGATGCAGCTCACCAAGCAGATTCAGTCCCAATTGCAAGAATCTCAAACTCTTAACGCCGAACTGAATATGCTTTCAAAAACACAGCAATCTGAGCTGAATAAGCAGAGAGCTGTAATTCAAACCCTCGATAAGTACATAAACGACAACAAACAGCTCATTCTCCACCTCAAAAACCAGCGCCAAGCAGCATTAGCTGAAAAAGAAGAGGAAATAAACTTCGTCAACCAGAAACTGGCCGAATAAAAATACTTCCAACTCGAACAGAGTAAACAAATCCAAAAACAAAAGGAAACGATCCAGAACTTACTGACTAATCTCAGACCAGAAATAATTAACAATAAACTCGAATAACAAGTAATTGAAGAGGAGGAACAATATAAACTCATTTTACAAAAGGAGGAAGAGCACACACATAGCATTGAAACCAATGTTGAAGAGATTATTCTGCACTCAGACGATGAAATACAAATCATTGGTCAACTTTTAGCTTAAATAGAAGCACAAGAAGAAGTTAACACTGATGTATGCGCTGAGAATCACGAGCTGCACCACTAAATTAACTCTCTTAATGAATAAATAAGAAGCTACTTAGAAACAAAGCAAACACTTAACTTAATGATTGATTAATTACAAAACAAGAACACTGACCAAAGAAACGAACTTAACCTCAAAGTCGAGCAAATCAAAAAGTTAAACGCTGAAATAAATGAAGCACACGCTGAACAATACAAATCATAAAACGAATTATTGCAACTACAGAAAATTTTAGACATGAAAGAAATATAACATCAGCAGTACAAGGAACTCATTGACTCTCAACTTAAAGCAGTGATGGATGAGTACAACCAAGAAAGGTCTGTTACTTCAGAACAAAAATAAGAGATATCTTAATTAAATTAAACCATCAAGCACCAACTTTCTGACATTTCCGGCTTAGAGCGCTAAATTTCTGATAGTTAAAGCAAAACTGAGTAACTCAATGAACTCGTATCGCAACTTAAACATTCACTTGAGTAATTAGGCGCTCAACGTCAACTTGATACAATTGAAGTGTAAAATCTCAAAGAAATGCAATTTTAGTAATTACAATAAAAACAAAAACAAATTGATGACATTCACAACGAATTCGACAAGAGCAAATTTGTTTTAGAACACCAAATACAACAACTCACAAGTGAGATGAACCAAGCAAAGTAAGATGCCAAAAACTACTTCAATCAATCTCAATAACTGGGAGATTTGAAAACAAAACACGAACAGCAAATCTAAGAACTAGAATTTGAAAACAAGGATTTGTAAGGTTTAGCTGAAAATATGAATAAGCAAATCAACTCACACCTTGAAAAAATCTAAGCCTTAGAGTTCCACGTTGGAGTTTTACAAAACGAAAACAAGAAATTTGATGAAGAACTTGCTAAGACTGTGAATAACTTAACAAATAGCAGATCACAAGACTAATATATGGAAAAATCTTCTATGATGCAAAAGAGTTTTAAAGACAAGGAAATTTCATTGATCAGAACTCAAGAATAATAAGACATGATCATTAAAAAGCAATAAAAGCAAATATTTGAACTAGAAGCGCAAATAACTGAATTAATGAACCAATCGCCAGTTCAAAACTAAAAATGTTATATTTGCAGCGAAAAAGATGTCAAAATACACATGTTAGAATAGTTAAAATCCGAGTTATAACTCTAAATATAAGTATTAACAGAAAAAATCTAAGAGGTTTCTTCCAAAAAGTTAGAAACTGAAAATCAATTAAAACAATAAATAAATCAATAAGCTAAGCTGAAACGTGACAATTCATTTGTAGAAGATGACTTAAAAATGAGTATCAATAATCTTAAAGATCGTGTTGCAGAATTACAATATGAAAACTAATAGTTATAAAATTAAAAGCAAAAATTAGAAAGAATTTAAAGAATTTAAGTTAATGGTCTTGAGTGATTTGAAAACCTATTATGCCAACCATAAATATATTATACTATTTAGATCTATTTAGTAATAATATTTACATATCTTCATTCATTTAAAGTCCAAGAGTTCGTGAATTCTTTATCCATATCCTAACGGGTCATTAGAGTATTCCACGTTAGCGTTCAGGCTGTGAATAGTGGTGGCATATTTTGATTGGTTTTAATAGCCGTATATTGAGCTGCTCATATATTTCGTGCGTAACGATTATAGTAAGTCAACTTCGTCTTATTGTTATCTTTTGAGGCTCTGTGTATCTCTTGTATTTATATAGTTGCTTATATTTTATTCGTGCAGCACTTGATTTTGGCTTTTATCTTTCTCATGTTGTTCCGGTTTTTCGTTTTGGAACGATGATTAGAGTGTGAGGCCAAGTCTGTTCATTTGTTGGTCGAAATCTCTTTTGAGCGCGTTATACTGGCCAACCAGGTCGCCGTATTTTTTCCTCTGCCCAACCAGTTCTTCGGCGAATTTTATGTTCTGGTCGTTTACAAGTGTGAGCCTCTGATTTTCTCCGTGCAAGAACCTGTTTTCCTCGTCGAATTTCTCCATTTTCTGGATTATTTCTATCAGATTGTGGTTCAGAATATCGTTTTCGTTGACTATTTACTGGAATTTGTCCATTGGAACCGAGTTTTGGAACAGTTTTAGCTTCGTATTCGCCTCAATGAGCGCGTTTTTGTGGCTATTCAGCTCTTGTTGTTGGTGATTGTTGGTGATTGAGAGAGTTTTTAGCGTTTTTTCCTGCTCAGTATTTGAGTTTTTGAGCGCGAAGAACAGATTATTTAGCTCTTAATGGGAAGTGTTCGTTTTGAAGCGAACTTAAAATGCGTTGTTTTGAGCTGTTAACTGGCTGTGAGTGTACTAATCTAAATAGGACTCGAATTGCAAGTACGTTTTTGGTATTTAGTAGTTGAACTTCTTCAGAGTACGCGTTTGAGGAACAATGAGTTTTTAGTTGAAGCTGCGCGTCCTCTGACCGGTTGGTATCCGCTTGAGCCTGATGAAGAAAATAATCGCGATTTTAATACGCCTCAGCTTTTAGTTCGTTGTCGTTCTATTTGGTTTATTAATGAAGTGACGAACGGCGTCCTGGTCTTACTGAGCATTTGCATTTAATTGCTTAAGAAGATTTTTGTCAAATTGAAGAGCAATAATTTACTGATAGGCTAAATTAAGAGCGTAAATCAAATAATCTATGAAATACTGCGTAGACTCTGGAATTATTTATATTTATTATTGGTTAAGTGGTTGAAGGGATTGATTCTGCTTCACAGCTTGGAGAAGTTAATCGTTAACGGACTTTTGTTGTGCTAATTCGGTTTAAAGTTGCTATACATGCTCCTCTAGTTAATGAGATGTTGATACTGACTGATTATTTTTAAACAACGCACTTTTTTCAGATTATTCCAACTAACTGCGTAAATCGTTAATTTATATTTGAGATTCGTTAATTTCTTACTGAAGCTTAATCTTTTAATCATTTGAAGCTATTATTTCAGTTTACAACTCAGTATTGATTTACCTCTGTTTAACAATTTCTTGCTTAAATTATTCGAGTTTTTCTATTAATTCTGAGTTAAATTACTTTATCTTTTCTTCCTTTTGCTAGTACACTCGTAATTCTGTTGCAATAGTTTCTATGTACGAATCTTATTCCAATTAAGATTTAAAATGTGGTTACAGTTGAGTGAGAACATCTTGAATAAAAGTAACTTTTTCTAGATCTAATTGTGCAAGTTTTTACTCTACCTTTTCTTAGTATTTTTGATTGAGTAACGCTTCTTTCTATTAAATTTTTGCTATTTATGTTGTAAGTTAGATTCTTAGTTTTTACACTTCATCAGTAAGAGCCTATTTTTACTAAAGCTCGTGTTACAATAACTAGTTTTATTCTTTAACTACTTTTAGTTCATCCAACTAATACTCTAAATCAAAAGTTGAAATTTGTTTTTATTACACATTACTCAGTAATTGAGATGGTAATACTCTGGATTTAGTAGTTAGATTAAGTTCTGGTTCTACTTTAAGCTTTAGTTATGAGTCAAGCATTTTCAATTCATTGTTAAGTTTAGTTAATGGATCTTCCATTGTGAAATTTGGAGTGGATTAAAAATAGAAATATATCTCGAAATATAACTGATTATTTAATACTCACTCTAATTTTTAATCATCAGTGTATTCAACATTACTTAATTCATTGAACTATACAGTATTTGTACTTTACTTTAATATATTAACATGCTGTCGTTCAATTTAACTATCAAAAAGTTATAATATTTGTTGCTCGCTTTCTAATTAGTATTACGAATTTGTCAACGTATTTAGATCAAGTTAACTTCTATTTGTTTTAATACTTCTTACTTCTTATAAAATGACGCTAAGAAGATTATTTTGTTATTCTTACTACTGTTATGATTGCAGTTAACATTGTGTTACAATATTTTAATATTAATCTATTTCTTCGTTTTCTGCTATTTGATCCTTTTACGCTTTCAAAGTCATTTCATTCTGTTTATAAAATTCTTCGATAAGAACAATTTCTTATTCTTTTTCTTAAAGTTGTGCTTAGAGTAATTTTATTTATTCATCTTTTTAACTCAAAAGTTCATCTTGTAGTGTATTATAAACAGTAATAATGTTTTGCTATTCTTATTGAAGAGTTGTGTTTTCATCAGTTAGTAGTTTCGTTTGGTGTTGTAAACATTCTATTTCACATTTTTAGTGGTGATTTGAGTGAGTTAGTTCTTTTATTTTAATTTCATGTGTTTATTTTAGGTCTTTCAACGTTGTATTTTCTTTGGTGAGTAGTTCTTTTTATTCTATCAAATATTTATTTTCGATTTGTTTTTATTTGATGTTATTTTCCACTTCCTCAATTTTTAGAGTTTGCGTTTCAATTTGTTGTTGTTGTTATTTGTTTGTATTTAGAGTGTCGTTTAGCACTTATTTAGTTGCTTGAAGTTCTTTTTCTAATGCGTTGCGTTCATTAGTGGCTATACTGCATTGTATTTGAATGCCTTTCAGTTCTGTTTTGAGTTTCTCATTCTAGCTGAATAAATTTCTTTCTGAGTTAGAGAGTCTTTCAACTTCTTTCTGATGTTGTTTTTTCACCTCTCCGAATGTTTATTTCAAATTTTAAATATCAGCCTCTAATTGATTTTTGATGTGAGTGCAAATTGTAAGTTCATCTTTTGATTTAGTTACTTGAGATTAAAGTGAAGTTATTTCTGCATCTTTTTGTTTGACTGTTTCGTTCATTTGTTTCAATTATTCGTTTTGGTTCAGAATTGTTATTTTTCCTTCGTTAATTGTTTTTTCCGAATCGTTTATTTAATTCATTAAATCGGTGAAACAATCTTCCGTTTAAACAAATTAGTTTAATGATTGAGGAGTATATTCACAATAATTTGAAGTGGTGAGCTAAAGCTCCTTTTTCTTGTTCAATTCAATCTTGATAATTTCTTATTTGTTAACTTCTAAAGATAATTACTACTCAAGAGATTTTACTTGCTTTTGTAAGTCTATTATTTGCTTCTTATGCACAGTTTGGTCCTTGGTCAGGTTTATTAAGTCCTGTCTGGGAATGTTGACTGAATCCGGCTTAACTTCATTATTTATTGATTTTTGTTATTAATAGGATTACTACAGAATAACTTTTTGCTGCTTGACCGTTGTTATTTCATTCTGTAATTACTGCACCAATATTTTGTAATCCTAAATTTCGCTTTAATGCTCAATTATTTATAGCTAAAGCTCAGTGGATTATGCTTGAGCGCATTACACGGGCTCGTCACATTATGTTGATTTGCTATATATTTACTTATATATACCGAGTTTATTTTGTTTCGATGTTTCAATTCCGTTTTGACATTTTGATATACCGGTGTTTATTGCTTTCTTATTGTAGATTTCCTGCAGTTTCATTGATAAATCTTATTAATTCTAATTTATTTAATTTACAGTAACGGGCGATATATCATATATATCTGTTTGATAAACTTTTGATAAATCTCCCAAATTCATTAAAAGAAGTGTTAAAAACAAAATTATATTTCTTTTATATAATTATTAAAATTAACCACTTCTACAGTTGAAAAATGAATACACAATAAATCCAACAACTAATAAAATATTGCGATGACAACTTATTAGAAAAACAACAATGTGATACGATATATTAGTGTATGAAAATGCACAATTTACATTTACTAGCTGCTTCATTGGATACATTAGGAGCTCTTAATCGTTTTCCATTTACTAAAGAATAAATAGTGGTATTTGTTAATTAATGTTATATAGAAGGTAATTTTTCATCATACCCACAAGGAGATATACATATTAATAATGTATATTATTGCTTTCAATTATTGCTAACGCTTGGGTTATTGACTGATGTTATAACTTCACAAATGGCGGATTAAATTAATAATCAAATATATAAATACATACAAGCTGATGGTTCTGTTATTGGCGACCATATATTTCATGAAGTTGATACTAGATTCGTGTTTTCTGCAGTTTCAGTATTATCTTTGCTATGTTCTGTATATAAGTTGGAAATAGATAGTGTTATCTTGCTTAAAATCAACTCATATCTTGAATCATGTTATTTTCATGGATAATTTGGTGCTGATATAATGTAGGAACATCATGCAGCTAATACTTATGTATGTATAGGATCTATGGCATTAATTGAACGATAAATAGGATCTTTTCATTAATTTAATTTGAAAAAGATAAGTAATTAAGTAGTTTTATCAATTAAAATGTTACAAAAAGAAGGATTTGCTGGGAGGCCAGATAAACTTCCCGACAGTTGTTATAGTTAATGGTGTGCACAAACTCTTAGAATATTAGGTAAGTCTTCTAAAGTTGTTGAAGATCAATTAATTTCATTTATTACTTCTTGCTACGATTGTGATGGAGGGTTTGCTGAGAGGAAAGGAAACGAATCAGATTTATGGCACACACATTTTTGTCTAAGTTGGTTGAGTTAATGCAATAATAATCTTCGTAAAGTGGACCCTGTTTGGGATGTTTGTGAAGACAAACTTAATAATATTGGGTGGTTTTGGTGATTATAGTTCTATTTATGTTTAATATTGTATTTACTCTTATACAAAAGTTTAATTATTTTATATTCACTCTGATCACCATTCAATCCATTCTTTACGTACATAATCACACATTTCACGTACAAATACTGATCTTTCTAGCTCTTTTACCCCGATAGCGTCAGATATAATTTTCAGTTAGCTAATATTTTGCACTAGTAAGTATCTTTTGAAGCATTTTATGAATATATCTGATTGCAGGAAAGGAATTTGCAATTTGATGCAGATTTCTTGAATATTGTTGAGTATTCTGTTGTTTAGTTTTTCTACGTCACTATGATTTTCATTTGTGTTTTTAACTACGAATGCGAATGTGCCTTCTAGAATGCTGTCTTTTTGCACTTTTTGGTTGAATAGAGCGATGAATTGCTGTGCAGTGTGGAATTCTTGTTGTAGTAGTTGTTAAAGGTCGTAAACGTGTTTTTCAGGCACTTTGAGTTTGAATTTCGACTCTACCACTTGTGTCTCCTTCTTTTTGAGTGTTATTTTTCGTGGCTTGTTTTCTTTTTGCGTGTCTGAGCACTTACTCGCTGACAGTATCTGAACCTCATCCTGTTAATTCGCATTATTATTTTGCATCATATTATTGTTTTCAACTTTTTATTAATTTTCTTATTTATAAAGTTCTTTGATTTGAAAATCTTTTATTTAAAAATCTTATTTAACATGCGGTTCTTATTTAAGTAAATTTTGTGGAGTGAGTTCTTTTACGTTCAAAGAGTCTTTTACAACTGGAACTGTTTTTATTTGGAGTGGTTGCTAATTCGTTTGAATCAGTTCTTTAACGCATTCGAGTTCGTTTTGAACGGATTGAAGTTGTTTGGTGAGATATTCAACTTGTTGTGACGTTTAATTCAGTTAAATGGTCAGTTGATTTATCTGAACGTTTTACTGTTGAATTTGTTGAGCGTAAATGTTACTTTCATCTTAAAATGGTTACTAAATTTATGGTTTCTTAATTTAACTTTAAACAGGCTCGGATTTGGGAAGACTGGAGCTCCGGAGAACGGGGGCTTAAACTGGAGATATTGAAGCTTGCACTGGAGTGACTTTAGTTGGCTTAAGCTCGTTTTCCTGCAAGGAGAGCTTCAAGGTCTGCGAGTTGTTCATTTGATACACAGTTTAACTCACTGGCTGCAAGGAAACGGAATCGTCCCGGCTTCTCTTCAGCGCAGACGCACGCGATCTCTGCGTTGGTCTTACCTGCATCGTTACCTCTTATTTTATCGGCGTTAACTCCTACCAAGTAGATGATGACTTAATTTATTGCTAAGAATACGGATACTGCTCAAGCCCGTATATTTCCATACTCTCAACAAATTCTAGCAATGAGGAATTGTAAAATTACTTATAATCTTGCGAAATCTCAATTAACTTATTCAGCTTCTTATTTACAACTGACTAATCATATTTATTCGAATTTTGCATTTGCTATATCACAGTTATTAATTCATTGTGAAATTGTTATACTTCCTGACGTCTTTCCGTTTTGAAGGAATCTCCAGTTAATTTGTATAATTATAATAATAAATGACGATATGGATTCATTTGCAAAAAATGAAGTGGTTAAATTATAATATGATAACAAGACATTTATCTCATAACAACACCTTTTCTATTTATTTTCTGGCATCATCTGCGTTATTGTTAGTTTGTTGCTGTAGCTCTTCAATATTTTGAAGAAGCTAATCCTCATTTATCTTCTCGCGCTTAGCTTACTCAAATAACTCAAGCTACTCTTATTCGTATGATCCATCTTTTTTCATTTCTTCCATTATTTGATCTCTTACGTCATTTGAGTATTTCACCTATGGTTTAGAGTTTTGAGGTTCTTCTTAGTATTCTGGGTGAACATATTCTTAAGAACGCTAAAATTAATCGCTTCCCTCAAAGTATTCTTCTTCACAAACTTCTTCATTTTCTTCTTAATCCACTTATTCCCTATTTATTGTTTCCTTTTCAACATTTTTTGTTTTAGTTGTGTTTTGCACTGGTTCTGTTTATTTTTACTCAGATTATATATTCTATTCATCAATTTACTACTCTTCAACAACTTCTTCCTCTCCTTTTATTTATGATTTAACCCATTTCACCAATTCTTTTGCTTATTTTTTCACATTATCATTTTCAGGCTCATTTTGTTTTAAAAATTTTGAAAACTTACTACACATCTCAAAGTCTCTTTATTCTGCTGCTAGTTGTAATCCACATACTGCTGCAGAAAATGAAGCTTCCGCCGCATATAACAAACAGCTATAAGCTACTTTGACTTCTTTTAATTTAGCAGCACAAATTCCGAGTAACCATCTAGGCTCTGTATCTTTTGAACTAGAAAAGAATGATAAAACGTGAAAGCCTCTTAGGTAATCTTTTCCACGAACATAACATAGTCCAAGTTAGTAACGCATTTCTTAGCTGTTTTATAATTAAAATGCTCTACGAGCACAAACAACCGCAGCCTAAATTCTATTCATTTACAAAAACAAATCTGAAAGATTATGCCAGAGTCCAGCATTCAGTTGAGAGCCGACTACGCGGTATTTTTACAAGCTAGCTTGCAATTCATCACCTTATAATAAACAGCCAAGCCCGAAAAACGCCTTTTAATGAACTTGATGAAGTTGAGAAGTTTTCTGCTACAATTGTTTAGAAGCTACAAACACGGCTCTGGAAAACGCATCGAAAGCTTGGTCGAATAAGTTTTCTTCAAACAGAATAGATCCCAATTTGACTAACACTTCTGCATTTTGCGGAGAAAATTAAAGAACGTCTTATAAAGTTTCAACACAATCAGGATTACACCCTAACTCATGTTAGATTGACGCGATTCGTTGTTTTGTTGAAAAATTAGGAAATAGTTCATATGCACGAAACAGCGGTGATAATGACTCTTATAGATGACCAAGGCGTTCTAAACAACAGCCTCTAAGCCAATATAAAGCGTGAATAGATGTTGACGCTGCCAACTCTTGCTCCATAGTTAACAAGGTATATTCTAAACATTCCTCAAATTAACCAGTTAAATATAAAGAACGCGCTAATTCTATTTTTGGACGAATATCCAAGGGGCTAAGTTCTTAAGCACGTTTAAATTGTACTAATGAATCGGTAATTCTGAATAGTTAACGTTCACAAAGACCGTGCAGAACTAGCATATCGCAAGTAGCACCCTATTATTCAACTTATACTAATAGTTCAACGCATTGATTAAAATTGCGTTCACGATAAAGTTTATAACATTCGTTCATAATTTTTTGAAGCAAACATGGTGTGAGATTTTATTAAACTTATTGTTTAATAAAATATATAGAAATCTTTATTTTACCACTTTACATATGTATAGAATAAAAGCTGCAAATACTTATGAGAAACGGCCTGAGGATCCTCGTGGAAATTCATATGTTGATTATAGACATAAGAAACAAGATAAGCTAGACGAATAACTAAATTAATAAAAAATTGACGACTTATTTAAGGACTGTGTGATTATGTTGAATGGAAGATTGGAGCCCAGTGCTAATTATCTACGTCAACTCATTGGCACTCACGGTGGAAAGGTTGTTTTTCAATACATGCCCGGAGTAACACACATAATATGTTAAAACTTATCAGCAAGCAAGTTTATTTAATATTCTAAAAAAACAATCCCGGTTTTGTTGCCAAAATATATTCTAAGCTGTGTTGAACACAAAACGTTACTAGACACAACTGAATTCATTTTGCCACAACTCTTATTAGAATAAACTTAATAAACATAACAAACGTAACAAACGTAAGCTTAAGAACCCTCACCAGAGTTTAGAATGTCATAAATTAATTTTAATTATGTGGTGGAGCCAGTAGTACTTGACCCGGATTCTGAACGAATACAGTAAAAATTACAAAATTTAGAATAATAAATTAAAATATACTAATTAAATGAAATAGCGCAAATAGACTACGGAGAAGTAATTTAAAATGTATAAAACACAGATTCCTAAAAGTCATCGCCCACATAACTCCAATATATTTAGAACAGCCCTGTTAAAACGCATGACAAGATAAATGTGCGCGAATATCATGAGTAATCGCGACTTCACCATTTATCATAATGGAAAGTCGAAGCTTAGTAATTTTTAATCCAAAATCCACCTTAAGGTCCAAAACCGAATGATACAGCCGCTCCTTTATTTATGCACATAGATATTGACTGCTTCTTTGTTTAAGCTTCTTATAGTGCATTGTCAGCATAATAATAACTTTTATATCAATCCCTACCACTATGTGTATGTTCAAGCTCAAATACTGGCTAGAATTCAACTGCAGACATTGCATCATGTAACTATGTAGCTAGATCTTATGGAATTAGAAACGGAATGTGGCTTAGAACAGCTCAAGAAAAGTGTAAAGAACTAGTAATACTAAAATATGATTTTTAAGTGTATTCTGAATAATCAAAAAGGTTCTATTAAAATTTACTAGATATTAGTAGTTAAATTATGCCTGTAAGCTGCGATGAATGCTATATTAAATTATCTGGGTTAATTTCTAATAAAGAAGAGTTTATGACTGAATTAAAAGCTAAAATAAAAAGATCTACTGGCTTAATAACGTCCATAGGATTAGGTTCGTCTTTAATTCAAGCTAGAATAGCAACAAAATTGGGAAAACCAAATGGCCAAATTCATATCGGAAAAGAATAATTTATTGAGTTAATCAAACACAAAACAGTTGATTTTTTACCAGGTATAGGATAAGAAACAGCAACTGTTATGAATAGTATAGGCATATACTCAGTAGGTGATTTACAGCATGCGTAACTTAATTTATTGTAATAAACATTTGGGGAAATAAAAGGCTAATAACTTTTTAATTCTTCTTTAGGAATTGATTCTCTCGTTTTTAAACCAATTTAAGGTGGATAATAATAGAAATCTAAATAATTACAAGTTTCATAGAATTTTGGTGTTCGACTTACCACTTTGCTTTAACTTAAATAATTTATCTACAATTTACTGGTAGAATTGTAAGCAAAACAAAAAGAACGAAATCAATAAATCAATAGAATTATCTTGCATTTAAATGTTGTTGCAAAAAACGCAAATCCTCAATGGGCAAAAAATGGAGGTTGTGGTCAATGCGAAAAAACTACTTCGAGCTGTTCAATATAGGGAGAGGTAACCGAGTATTATGAGTAAATCCTTGAACCCATATTATCTCAATTTAGAGTAGAAGATGTTCGTGGAGCTGATATAGTTGGAGTTTGTGGAGAATAATAACCTGAAATAATAAGAAATAAAACAAATAAAATAAACGACAGAACTTCTTTGAATTAGTTTAAAGAATTATTGAACAATTTTTAGGAACAATAATAAAATACAAATCTGATTACAGGAGACATTAGTTAAATAGACTAAATATAGGACGAAAACGTTAGAGAAAAAGTAAAATAAGTAATTGGCTTATAAATTATTAAAAGGGGGAATTTAGACGACGTCTTAAAATATGATGATTTTTAACAGAAAAATTATTACATGTAGTAAATGTGGGGTGAGTTTTTATGATTTAATATATTTTCACTTCAAATTTTGATGGAGTAGTTATCATTATACAAATTGATCAAATAATAAATAACTGATATAAATCCCCAAATATATATGGACGAAAGAAATAAAAATGATATACAAGTTATTTAATCGCATATATTAGCTAAACTTGACAATTGCATATTAAATTTGATCCCTGGTGCTATCGAAATTCAAAGATTAGTTGAAAAAGCTATCAATATATCAACAGATTATTATCTAAAAAATTAACTGGAAATCGTTTAAGAAGAATTGGTGAGAGTTAGTTCACGTGAAAAATCTAAATATGACAGTCAACAACCAATTATAAATAAGCCTCCATAACGAATGGTCCAAAATGTAGTATAAAAAGCTGAACATATGACTGTTTCGTCTTTAGATACTAAATAGCCAGCCAAACCAGACAATCTAGAAGAAAAATTAATTATTACTCTTTCTGACTAAGCACGTGAAATAGAATCACTTCGCTCACAAATCAACAATTTATAACAGCAAAATACCACGTTGGCTAAAACTGAGACAGATTAAATGAATCGAATTAACGAATATAGCAATGATAACGAAAAACTCCGTTAGTAACTTAAGCAATTGAAAAAATAATGTGATGACAAGGAAACTACAATTTAAAATCTTGCGAAAGACGCTCAAAGTTTAAATCAACTTTAAGAAACCATAGTCTTAAAAAATGATAAGCTTAATCAAATGCAGCAGGAATTTGAGTATTTGCAGCAGGATTACATGGAAATAGCTAAGTAGAGCTCGAGTTAGCGTAAAATTATAGCTGAGCAGTAAGAGAAAATTGAGTTATTGCAGAAATAAATTTAATAGGAGCAAAATCATTTTAAGATAGAGCAGAACAGCTTGCAAGCGCAGCTCATCAACTAAGCCACGCAGCAGCAGTAGTAGCAGATTCCAGCACAGAAGATTCAAGTAATTGATAAATCGAGGCAGATTGATCTCGACTTATTCACTTTTAACTCCGAGGATTTGGAGAAGAAGCAGAAGCAAAAAGCATAAGAGCCGCGCAAATCACCCTCAATAAATCAGGACATAAGAATGATCCGGGAGCTCAACAGCAGCAACAAGGACGAAATCGCAAACCTTGCCAAATCTGAAATTGTCGAGCAAATTACCCCCTAAATAAACGACACACAAAAATAAACAATTATGTATTTACATTAAAATCAAACTATTTAATAACAAGTTAAATAACAAAATGAAGTGGAATAACAAAATGAAGTGGAACAACAAAACGAATATAATGAAAATGATGCGATTGAATTTAATTCGGACGCGTTTTAAAATACGCTGGAGCGGATAAAACAACTTGATTCGGACTCGTTTATCGACGTCGTTCAACGACTCACTCGGGAATTTGAAGAAAATAGGAACTCAATTCTGTTTTTGCAGAAAAACGCAAGTAAGAATTTGCTCGAATACATTCAAATTCAGCCTGAAATATATTAAAAGATAAAAAATCAGGCGAAGGACGCTATATAAACGCTGTTCAACGACGGATTCGAGTACATATGCCAGTAATTTGAGCTTCCTTATTAGTAAACGGAATAATTCACTTTCGCGGTCAAATCTTACTTTTTAATGCACCAATTCAATTTATTCGATAAATTCACTTAAATAATGAGGAAACTGCAACTGGAAGTTGAAGACTACGGCACCGTCGACCTATTTGGCACGAAAGTTACCGGATTCGAAGCTGAAGTGTGGTTCCAATTTATGACATGGCTTGGTGATATTTATACACTGTGGTGAAATCATATTTAATTATAATTTGAATTCATATTAAATGTGTTCCGCTTAGCTAACTGTATCAATATGGTTGTATTAACTTTAGTAAATCATTTTTGAATTAAATAATTCCAAATATAATTCATAAATCATATTAGCACTAAATATTGAGTAACTGAATATTATATTTAATTTTCGCTTCAAATTTAAAATGTACAGAACTACAAAGAAAATATTAAAAAAGCAACCACTAAAGAAGACTAACACCCAGTGGAATACTGAAAATGTATTAAAGTCGAAGCTTAAACGCTGTGAAATAAATGATAACTACAGCTATGAAGGGACTACTATAAAATAATAATTTAGTGTCGAAGTTATTGAGACTAAGACGTCAATAGACTTTACCAAGAAAATGTTTTTCTGAAATATGTGGAATATATTAAGCAGTATATATATAGCTACTGTATATTAGTATAGAAGGATAATCAATTTCAAACTCATAAATATATATGATAAATATATGAAGTGAATATCAATGGTATTACATCACGCTTTAATAATTTTTAATTTAGTAGTTTTACTTAAGAAAGGGCAATGATTTTGGATGCTTCTAAATAAACTACCTCTAAACAGTATCTATTTTGCTTTAAATATCTATATATTTCCACCTATTCAATTACACGGTTAATTTATTACAAAAATTATTATCCACTCCTATTAATGTCATACATTTTAACAAACACGAATAAGTCAACCGACATATTCGAAATAACCGGAACTTCTTCAAAGTTGGTTTCAAATTTGACCACGACGAATTCTACGCTAACTACTTCGAAAGATTTGATCGCTTTCACGACTGAGAATCACATTGTGCAGATTTCTCGTTTATAAACCGGCCTTGTATCTCCAGTGTGCACGATTTCTCTCCCTGCTGATGTGAAGGCCCTCGAGTTCTCTCCCCTCTGCACTTTCCTCCAGATAGTTACCTATGAGCCCGAAAAAGATAATCTCTTCGTGTACCGCGTGTCCGATTAGTCCCTTGTTTACTAATAGCGCAAGCACGTTCCGAAGACCACCAACATCGATTTCCAAGCGTTTCCCGTTCAGTTCTCAGCTGACGAAACCATTATAATAGTGCAGAGAAAAAATGAGATAATCTATTTAACGCCCGAATTCACAGACCAGTCTTCTTTCACCGCTTATCCAACCACTACATTTTAGCCCATGAGCTACTTCGTAATGAACGCCTTTGTTGTAATTGCCGTTCCAGCGACTAAAACGAGCGGAAAAGTTGCCGTTTTCCTCAACGGAGAGTTCCAATTCGGTCACGTGAACGCGAAAGTTGACAGATTCGGATTCTAAACCGGAACAAATTTCTTCTTGGCCAAATTCATTTTCGACACCGGAACGAATTATTACGGTGCAAGCTAACTGGTTTTGTTTAACACACTCCAAAATAAGGCACAAGTGATCGTTTCGGACAACCTAAACTGCTTCTGCGTGTTCAAACCGAGCAATCTGCAGGGAACAGAGGTGATCGTAACCAGCCAGCAGAACCCGTGCAAACTCAGCTTCACATACGTAACCCCGCACAAACCAAGCTCCAGCCTGATCATGAAAACAGTAGAATACAAACACAAAGTCTTCATCAACGCAGCATACGCAAGCGGAAACATCATGGTCCTCAGAGGAGAAGCAGGCATGGACGGAGAAATATACACATGCATATTCGCCGGAAGCGCCGTCAAAGTCGTCGGAAAACAAATGCAAAGAGACGTAACACACGTAAACATCTGCAAAGAAGGAATCATCCTATCCACACAAAAACCTAGATTCCAAATCGACAACTCGTACTACGTCAGCGACTTCACATTCAAAGAACAAAAGAAAACCGAAATAGACGGCATCAGGTACCTCCAAGTCATTGGCGAACAAGTTGTAAACACAAATAAACTTGAAACACTGCCAGAAATCGAAATCGCCAGCGGAGCAATCAACAAACCAGTTGAATAATAAACAGGAGTTTACGTTCCACCAGCTCTCAGATAAATATAAGAACAAAAGTAACAAAGTCAGCAAAACTAAAGTAAGCAAACAAAAGGAGGTTGGTTCTGAATGATATTTATCAATATTTTACTAAATTACACGTTAACATAAATTATAGATAATATACCACTCCTCAACCTTCATGACAGAAACCGAAAAGAAACCCAAAGAAAATAAATTTAAGAAGCTTATTCACGACATTTTGAACAGAAAGTTCATTTTTGAAGGGAAAGCAATACATCCTAGTGACACAGTCAATGTCATGCGTTGCTTAGACATAACTCTTATTGATTATTTGAATAACGATTTGGGCTTCAAGCTCCATAGAACAAATGGATACAAGCTGTTCCTTATGATTTTGTAAATATTCTTTACTTTCATGTGTATTGGCGTTCCATCTTTGCTTAAAGTTGAATGGAATAAGAAAAGCTATTTAGTGGCTTTTGCTATTTTTTAATGGTATGCCATCATGTGGTTCAGATACATGAAATATGAAAGATGCGAACGACATCTGTTGCAAAATAAATTCGGCATTAAAATTATATCTTCATTAGACCGAAAAAGACTTATTTATTAGCCAGAAATCACTATAAAAGGTGATACTGTAAAGTTAAGTATGTAATTGAATGACGACTTTATTTTTGATAAGGCTGGAAACTTTAGCAAAGATAAATTTATTGCAAAGTGTTAATAAGTTAAATAACTTGTTGAAAAGAAGACTGAGTGAAAATAAACAACGAATAACATTAAAATATTTTTTAGTTACCACTTTAAATGCAACCGTTGTTAATAGATATTACATCATAAGTTGTTACAGTTTGCCAATCAGGTAATGTTAAACAAATACTTGAAATATAATCTGAAAATTAAGATGTTACATAGAAATTAAAATAAATTTTAGAGAATCTGTAATTTAAAGCACTATTTGATCAAGCTACCGTATTAATGATTTGTGTTCCATCATAGATGTATTCTAAACAATTAACATCGAAAATAACAGAACTTTTGTTTAATAAAAAGCTTCATGTTCATCCATCATGTGTAACAAGATTATTTGCTAAAGGTATGAACACTGGTTTAGTCGCTGATAAATCTGACAACTCATTAGCGACTGTATTCGAAGGAGAATTATACAAAATTGATGAATTTGGTTAAGATATTTATATTGACCCCATTTTCGGTATTAAATCTTTGTTATTTTATGGTACTGACACATATAACACAAAACTCAAGTAAGTACAAGGTGAATCAACAGATTCTCTTTTAGGGATGTCTATAATTAGTAGTTTGAATGGATTCAATGACTTGTGATATTTTTGAATATTAGTATACATAGAATTGTACATATAAAAAATGTTTTAATGAAAAATTTATTAGAGTATATTAAAACCAGTTTCTTCTTACTTGTAATTTGATTTTGTATCTACATAACACATGTCTTCTTAACATAACATTAATAGTACAGCAATCTTCAATTTTTCTTCTTGTCTTTCAATTTGTCTTAAAGCGAAATCAAAATCAATGTTACCAAAATCAAAAGTTAGTACATTTGAGTTATCATATCACATATCATACAAATAGTTATAATTTACTTATCATTTCACATCAAATATAAATATGATTATATTAACAATAATACTAACTAAGTAGCCACCTGTGGTTTTAATGCATGGTTTTACGGAAAATAAAGATGCTATGAACTTCTTAGACTAATATTTAAAAGAAGTTATTCCAAATCTATATGTATTAAATTGTGAGGTAGGAAATGGAAAGCATGACAGTCTATTTATGGATACTTATTCTTCAGTTAAAGAACTTACTAAATGTATCGTTAATGACCCTAATTTAAAAGATGGATTCATATCTCTAGGCTTATCTCAAGGAGGTTATTTGCTTCGTGGTTATTTGCAAACGAGAACAGAAACGATGCCTAAAGTCTTACGTTTTATAACTCTTGCTTCTCCTTTAGGAGGTTTTTATTGTGGTGTCACTTAAGCTTGCGGAGAATATCCTACTCTTCCTCATTTTCTTAATGAATTGATAGATGATTTAGAATATACTGAATTCATATAAAATTTATTAACTGCAGCAGGATACTGGCGTAATCCGTACAAACTTGACGAGTATCTCGATTATGGCACTCATCTTGCTCACATGAATAACGAAGTTAATTTCAATCAGACTTTAAAAGATAATTTCATGCAGCCAGATAAGTTCATTTTGTTCGGATCAGATAACGATGGACTCATTACACCATGGCAAAGCACATGGTTTGGGTATTATAATGATGGTGATGATAAGGTTGTGATTCCGATGGAAGAAAGAGACATTTACAAGAAAGATTTGTTCGGGCTCAAAACGTTAAACGAATAAGGCAGAATTCATAGAATCAATTCTGGAATGAATCATCATAAATAAAAACTGGATGAAAAATTCATAAAGGAGTAACTTGCTCCTTGGGTTCAAATGGATATGTGAAAATAATCCAATAATATTTATAACCATTATATTTCTTTACATATACTAGAAATAATTTAAAACAATATACCAAGTTGTTAATAAAACTAAATATAGTTACTGTTATTATATCTATTAATAATTAATCACTTCAATATGAATATTTTGTGTACTATATTCTGTAAATAACCTCCTGTAGTTTTAATGCATGGTATTACTCATGGAAACGAAGAAATGAGTTAAATAATGGCTATTTTATAGGCTTAAATTCCAAATTTATATGTTTTAAATTGTGAAGTAGGTAATGGTCAAACTGATAGTATTATACTAAATATATACTTATCAGTAAAGGAACTTACTAAGTGTATTGTTAACGACCCAAATTTAAAAGATGGATTTACATCTTTAGGATTTTCATAGGGTGGCTATTTACTTCGTGGATACTTACAAACAAGAACTGAAACTATGCCTAAAGTCTTGCGTTTTATAACATTATCGTCTCCTTTGGGAGGCTTTTATTGTGGCAAAACGACATTATGCGGTGGTATTTAGTTACCTAATTTTATCAACAATTTTATAGAGGATATTGAATACACAAATGTCTTCTAAGATATTATAACTGGAGCAGGGTACTGGCGTAATCCATACAAACTTGACGAGTATCTCGATTATGCCACTCATCTTGCTCACATGAATAACGAAGTTGATTTCAATCAGACTTTAAAAGATAACTTTATGCAGCCAGATAAATTTGTACTTTTTGGTTCTGAAAATGATGGCGTAATCTCTCCCTGGTAGAGTGCGTGGTTTGGATTTTTCAACGATGGCGATGATACTGCAGTGATTCCGATGGAAGAAAGAGACATTTACAAGAAAGATTTGTTCGGGCTTAAAACATTGAACGAATAAGGCAGAATTATCAGAATAAGGTCTGGTTTGTAGCACGGGTAGTACAGATCTGATGAAGTATTCATTAAATCCGAGTTGATTCCGTGGGTGTTGATGGACGTGTGAGCAATACTCTTATACTCCTTTATAATACTATATTATGAAATTATCTATTTTCACATGAATCCGTCATCGTCTGACCCGATTTCGACTTCTTGGAACACATCGCTCCTGAGCACCTCGCTTTTGTACACCTATTAATCCATTTCGAATTTAAACGTGCCCAGGTTTTGTATGCTCACTTCCTCCACCTCTTAGCAACTCAAAAGGCTTCTTAACTGCGAATACGTTTCCTCAACATCTTGCACAATTAGTATTGGTAACCGAATTCTTTTTATCTTGAGCTTTTACACGGTGGTAAATTAGAATCCGCTTAAACTCAACTCCTCCAGTTTTTTATGCTCAGAAAGCTCTTGAATGAACTCGTCAAAGGACTCTGCGACCACGAAACCCGTTTCAATTTGAAGGTCCTCGAATTTGTAGCCGCACAGTTCCGTTTGCTCCAGATTTTCTTGTAACTTCTGTATTTTAAGGCCGTTCGTCTCCGTTTACTAGTGAAGGGACTTCGTAATCGATAAGAAAGATTAATTTGAGGTGCTCAGGATCTGACCGAGCTAACGAGAGAGCGGGAAGTCACCAGAAAGAGATAATGAATGCGGAAGTTATAGAAGTTGAGCGAAGGGAGATAAATTCAAGGAAGATGAAATGTTCAAAGCGGAAATATTCAAATTCTCGAACACCTGGTCTAAAAGATATAACTGGTTCATAGTTGGCTCAAGCAAAATAAGCTCAGTTAGTTAATAAGTGCTTGAGAAGAAACGCTTGTCGAACTGCGTCAACACCGCCGCGAACTTCACCATTTCGGTCTCGCTCGTGATTTAAACGGTGCTGGTATCCTCAGAGAGCGATTAATCGCTTCTGAACGAGAAATTCTAACACACATTTGAATAGAACATTTGAGGTGTTGTGATTCCAAATTTTAGCTTTAATCAGTAAAGATAGTATTTTAGTATTCCATTTCAATCGAGTTACATTCAAATAAGTAAAGTGTAGTACATTCAATTATAAATCGGCTTTAACAGGTTGAATGAACCTAATTTTGATAATTGTATATCACATTGAGCAATTCATACATAATATTATTATTTTGTCTCAAACTGCGTAAGTTGTTTACATCACTCAAAATACTAACTATACATTTCGTCAAACGGGAATTTCATCACGCTGTCGTTGAGAGGAGAGTTGTAGGATATAGCGCTGATTTCTTGAATATCAGCTTCGCGTTCAGCGCATTGCATGCTAAACTCGTTTCTGTTATCTCCGTCTTCATCGCCTTCATAATTGTGTTCTAGCACCTAACAAACTGGAGCGCATACTTTTATTTCAGTGATATACAGTTCGTTGTTGATTACTTTGCAGTGAATGTTTTAAGTTTCAAGCTCAGACTTCTCCTTTTAGTTTTTTAACGCCTTCATGATGTATTTGTACGAGTAACTTGAAGTAGAACAGATGTTTAGGCCGGTGGCGTTGTCTAGCTGTCTCCAGTCAAACTTGAAGCCCTTGGATCTTACCAACTGCTAATATGCGTTTAGCGCATCCTCAAAACTGTTCATAATCGTGCCTGAATACTCGCTCACGAATATTTAAAAATTTTTCTCGATTTAGTAGCAAGCGTTTTACGTACGCTGGTGTTCCATTTGAAGTGGAAATTTGTATAAATAAAACGTGCTGGCTTTTGTGAGGTAAGGTTATATTAAAGAGCCTAAGGATCTGCAATACTTAGTATTGCTTAGCATATTGCTGAATTTTGCTTATTATTTATTTCTTAAAATATTCCGTATATTACTTGATATTACGTAACTGCCCATTGCATAATTAATTTCAACTTATTCATGAAATATATAAATATTGTTGAAACTCTTATACTCTTATCGGAACTCTTCAATATTTCAGGTATTCTGGACAAAGTTATTCATAGTAAATATATCTTTGGAGATGACGTACCGCCATTATTCGCTTGTTTAATTCCGTTTTCAAATGTTTTACTCTTTCTTTCTAATATTTGTAAATGTAATATTTGTGAATTAACTGAAAGATGTATACATTTAAAGAATTGAGAACGTCACAACATCTCGTCCATCCCATTCACGTAATCTTCAATGAACGGAAGAGCTGGTTCGCTCTTTTCAGCTTCTTTTATCAGTGAGAAGTTTTCTTTCTTTATTTCTAGTTGAAAATCGTCTGGGACATTCTTTTTGAGCAGTGATGGTTTCATATTAATTTTCGGTTTAATTTCAATGTCTTCCGTCAATTCCGTTTTATTTTTAACTGGATCAGTTTTTGGTTCAAAATGTGCTTTGTTTTTGTTAAAAGCTGGGAGGGGCATTTCCTCGGTGTTAATGACCTCATTCTTCTTTGAGCCGAAGTTGAATCCGAACTATTGAGTTTTAGTTTCAGATTTGGTATCTTTTTCTTCAATTTTATCATCTTTTACTTCTTCTTCGTCGCCAAATAAATTTTCGTAAGCCGGTTTTGCGTCTTTTTCCAGATCTTTTTCTTCTTCGTCGCTGAATAACATTCCTTAGGGTTTATCTTTAGTAACGGTTTCGGATTTGGGCTTCTCTTATTTATCAGACTTCTAATTTACTACTGAGTTAGCAACAGCGTCTTGAATTATGGTTTCAGCTTCCGGGGCTTTAGTAGTTTTGTTCTCTGGCTAGATCATGGGTTCTGTTTCTTGATTCGGCTTTTCTTCTGTTTTATCTTTTAATCCTTTATTGTTCATTGTCGGGATAACTTGATCGTCTTAGTTAATAATATTTTTGGTCTCAATTTTGTTATCTATTGTTTTGTTATCTACTATCGTATTTTTAAAGGTAGTCAATAGTTATTCTTCCTTGCTAAGTATTTTAGCATCTTTCTTTTAATCGTCGGTATTTGTTAAACCAACGTTACCAAATTTGAAGCTAGTAGGCTTTGTGTTAACCGCCACTTCTGCTTTTTATTCGTTTTTAGCTCCGAAAACAATTGGTTTCTAGTCGTTTGACTTATCAGTTTTATTTTACGGTGCTCCAAAAGTGTTCTTTGGAAATTCGGAAGTTTATTCCTTTTATTTATCAGCAGGTAAAGCTGTTGCGCCAAAGTTCGTCTTGGTGGTTTATGGTTCTTATTTCTCTTCGTTTTTACCTTTTGCGCCGAATATGTCTTCAAGTTCAGTGTTTTCCTGCAGTTTAACTGCTTTTGGTTTGCTGATCTCATTCAAAAACGGTTTATTTTTGATTAATTCCTATTTGGTTTCTTCTGTCATCTCAGTTTTTTGCCCTTCAGCTTTGGGTTTGAGCTTAATATCATTAAATGTTTTCTCTTCTTTCTTTACAATTGGCTCCGTTTTGGTGAGTTGTTTTGCAATATTCTCTAAATCCTGAGTGCTCGTTAGATCTTGAATTGGTGAGACAGAGTCAACTGCGTGAACGTTCTTGAATTTCTTAAAAGATAAATATTAATTTAATTTCTAATTATTTTCTTCTAAAGAAGTTATCTTTTATTAAATCACCTGCTAACTAGTTTCATGAACCTAAATTTGTTTCAACAATTCTTCTTGTGTTTGTAATATGGTGTCATTTACCTTTTGAAATTTGTTTGTCATTTACTGCACTTAAGATTCGATATTTGTAAGACATTTTTTCATGTCAACAGTCTATTCCTCTTATATATATTATTTAGAGTTTTAAACTATATTATGACCAAACATATGCCTCCAGAGATTACCACTGATTTAATTTGTTTGATCTTTAAAAGTAACTGTTCCGTGAACAAGTTCACCTTCGCTGAACGTACCGTTCAAAACTGCTCCGTTTTCGTAGATGAAAGTTCCACGTCCAGAGAATTAATCCTCTATAAAGTTTCCGCTGTAAACAGAGTTGTCCCTGTAGATGATTGAGCCACGTCCAGATTTTAACCCCTTTACCATATCACCAATATACGTGTAATCTTTTGTTATTAGGGTCTAGCGAGAATCTATCACATTTTCACTCGAAACTGCTTAGTTTGGTTGGTTTCTCCACATTAATGTTGAGGAGCGGAGCAAAGTGTTTATTCCTATATATATGTGAGTTATCTGAGAGCAACTAAATTGGCTCCATTGCACTTTATTTAAGGGCATGATGTAAGTTGATGTTGATTGTGTATCAAATCTGCCTATATATCTTGTTCAAATTCTCGAACACCTGGTCTAAAAGATATAACTGGTTCATAGTTGGCTCAAGCAAAATAAGCTCAGTTAGTTAATAAGTGCTTGAGAAGAAACGCTTGTCGAACTGCGTCAAGACCGCCGCGAACTTCACCATTTCGGTCTCGCTCGTGATTTAAACGGTGCTGGTATCCTCAGAGAGCGATTAATCGCTTCTGAACGAGAAATTCTAACACACATTTGAATAGAACATTTGAGGTGTTTTGATTCCAAATTTTAGCTTTAATCAGTAAAGATAGTATTTTAGTATTCCATTTCAATCGAGTTACATTCAAATAAGTAAAGTGTAGTACATTCAATTATAAATCGGCTTTAACAGGTTGAATGAACCTAATTTTGATAATTGTATATCACATTGAGCAATTCATACATAATATTATTATTTTGTCTCAAACTGCGTAAGTTGTTTACATCACTCAAAATACTAACTATACATTTCGTCAAACGGGAATTTCATCACGCTGTCGTTGAGAGGAGAGTTGTAGGATATAGCGCTGATTTCTTGAATATCAGCTTCGCGTTCAGCGCATTGCATGCTAAACTCGTTTCTGTTATCTCCGTCTTCATCGCCTTCATAATTGTGTTCTAGCACCTAACAAACTGGAGCGCATACTTTTATTTCAGTGATATACAGTTCGTTGTTGATTACTTTGCAGTGAATGTTTTTAGTTTCAAGCTCAGACTTCTCCTTTTAGTTTTTTAACGCCTTCGTGATGTATTTGTACGAGTAACTTGAAGTAGAACAGATGTTTAGGCCGGTGGCGTTGTCTAGCTGTCTCCAGTCAAACTTGAAGCCCTTGGATCTTACCAACTGCTAATATGCGTTTAGCGCATCCTCAAAACTGTTCATAATCGTGCCTGAATACTCGCTCACGAATATTTAAAAATTTTTCTCGATTTAGTAGCAAGCGTTTTACGTACGCTGGTGTTCCATTTGAAGTGGAAATTTGTATAAATAAAACGTGCTGGCTTTTGTGAGGTAAGGTTATATTAAAGAGCCTAAGGATCTGCAATATTGCTTAGCATATTGCTGAATTTTGCTTATTATCTATTTCTTAAAATATTCATATATTACTTGATATTACGTAACTGTCCTAATATATAATTAATTTCTACTTATTCACCAAAAATATAAATATTGCTGAAATCTAATCTAGTCTTTTTGGAATACTTTAATATTTCAGTATTTTAGACAAGGTAATAGTAAATATAATTATCTTTGGAGATAACTGTACCGCCATTATTCGCCTGTTTAATTTCGCTTTCAAAATGTTTAACTCTTTCTAATTAATTTTGAATGTAATTATTGTGATGAAATTAACTGAAAGATGAACACATTATAACATTTAAAATATAGAAATATTAAATCTCTATTTAAAATCTATTAAAGAATTGAGAACGTCACCACATCTCGTTCACGGAATCTTCGATGAACGGAAGAGCTGGTTCGCTCTTTTCAGCTTCTTTTATCGGCAAGAAGTTTTCTTTCTTTGGTTGAAAATCGTCCGGAACTTTATTTTTGAACAGTGATGGTTTCATATTAATTTTCGGTTTAATTTCAATGTCTTCCGTCAATTCCGTTTTATTTTTAACTGGATCAGTTTTTGGTTCAAAATGTGCTTTGTTTTTGTTAAAAGCTGGGAGGGGCATTTCCTCGGTGTTAATGACCTCATTCTTCTTTGAGCCGAAGTTGAATCTGAACTATTGCGTTTTAGTTTCAGATTTGGTGTCTTTTTCTTCTTTGTTTTCATTTATATCTTCGACTTCAAATAAATTTTCGTAAACCGGTTTTGCGTCTTTTTCCAGATCTTTTTCTTTTTCGTCGCTGAATAACATTCCTTAGGGTTTATCTTTAGTAACGGTTTCGGATTTGGGCTTCTCTTATTTATCAGACTTCTAATTTACAACTGAGTTAGCAATAGCGTCTTGAATTATGGTTTCAGCTTCCAGGGCTTTAGTAGTTTTGTTCTCTGGCTAGATCTTGGGTTCTGTTTCTTGATTCGACTTTTCTTCTGTTTTATCTTTTAATCCTTTATTGTTCATTGTTGGGATAACTTGATCATCTTAGTTAATGATATTTTTTGGTTCAATTTTGTTATTTGCTATTGTTTTGTTATCTACTATCGTATTTTTAAAGGTAGTCAATAGTTATTCTTCCTTGCTAAGTATTTTAGCATCTTTCTTTTAATCGTCGGTATTTGTTAAACCAACGTTACCAAATTTGAAGCTAGTAGGCTTTGTGTTAACCGCCACTTCTGCTTTTTATTCGTTTTTAGCTCCAAAACCCATTGGTTTCTAGTCGTTTGACTTATCTGTTTTATTTTACGGTGCTCCAAAAGTGTACTTTGGAAATTCGGAAGTTTATTCCTTTTATTTATCAGCAGGTAAAGCTGTTGCGCCAAAGATCGTCTTGGTGGTTTATGGTTCTTATTTCTCTTCGTTTTTACCTTTTGCGCCGAATATGTCTTCAAGTTCAGTGTTTTCCTGCAGTTTAACTGCTTTTGGTTTGCTGATCTCATTCAAAAACGGTTTATTTTTGATTAATTCCTATTTGGTTTCTTCTGTCATCTCAGTTTTTTGCCCTTCAGCTTTGGGTTTGAGCTTAATATCATTAAATGTTTTCTCTTCTTTCTTTACAATTGGCTCCGTTTTGGTGAGTTGTTTTGCAATATTCTCTAAATCCTGAGTGCTCGTTAGATCTTGAATTGGTGAGACAGAGTCAACTGCGTGAACGTTCTTGAATTTCTTAAAAGATAAATATTAATTTAATTTCTAATTATTTTCTTCTAAAGAAGTTATCTTTTATTAAATCACCTGCTAACTAGTTTCATGAACCTAAATTTGTTTCAACAATTCTTCTTGTGTTTGTAATATGGTGTCATTTACCTTTTGAAATTTGTTTGTCATTTACTGCACTTAAGATTCGATATTTGTAAGACATTTTTTCATGTCAACAGTCTATTCCTCTTATATATATTATTTAGAGTTTTAAACTATATTATGACCAAACATATGCCTCCAGAGATTACCACTGATTTAATTTGTTTGATCTTTAAAAGTAACTGTTCCGTGAACAAGTTCACCTTCGCTGAACGTACCGTTCAAAACTGCTCCGTTTTCGTAGATGAAAGTTCCACGTCCAGAGAATTAATCCTCTATAAAGTTTCCGCTGTAAACAGAGTTGTCCCTGTAGATGATTGAGCCACGTCCAGATTTTAACCCCTTTACCATATCACCAATATACGTGTAATCTTTTGTTATTAGGGTCTAGCGAGAATCTATCACATTTTCACTCGAAACTGCTTAGTTTGGTTGGTTTCTCCACATTAATGTTGAGGAGCGGAGCAAAGTGTTTATTCCTATATATATGTGAGTTATCTGAGAGCAACTAAATTGGCTCCATTGCACTTTATTTAAGGGCATGATGTAAGTTGATGTTGATTGTGTATCAAATCTGCCTATATATCTTGTTCAAATTCTCGAACACCTGGTCTAAAAGATATAACTGGTTCATAGTTGGCTCAAGCAAAATAAGCTCAGTTAGTTAATAAGTGCTTGAGAAGAAACGCTTGTCGAACTGCGTCAAGACCGCCGCGAACTTCACCATTTCGGTCTCGCTCGTGATTTAAACGGTGCTGGTATCCTCAGAGAGCGATTAATCGCTTCTGAACGAGAAATTCTAACACACATTTGAATAGAACATTTGAGGTGTTTTGATTCCAAATTTTAGCTTTAATCAGTAAAGATAGTATTTTAGTATTCCATTTCAATCGAGTTACATTCAAATAAGTAAAGTGTAGTACATTCAATTATAAATCGGCTTTAACAGGTTGAATGAACCTAATTTTGATAATTGTATATCACATTGAGCAATTCATACATAATATTATTATTTTGTCTCAAACTGCGTAAGTTGTTTACATCACTCAAAATACTAACTATACATTTCGTCAAACGGGAATTTCATCACGCTGTCGTTGAGAGGAGAGTTGTAGGATATAGCGCTGATTTCTTGAATATCAGCTTCGCGTTCAGCGCATTGCATGCTAAACTCGTTTCTGTTATCTCCGTCTTCATCGCCTTCATAATTGTGTTCTAGCACCTAACAAACTGGAGCGCATACTTTTATTTCAGTGATATACAGTTCGTTGTTGATTACTTTGCAGTGAATGTTTTTAGTTTCAAGCTCAGACTTCTCCTTTTAGTTTTTTAACGCCTTCGTGATGTATTTGTACGAGTAACTTGAAGTAGAACAGATGTTTAGGCCGGTGGCGTTGTTTAGCTGTCTCCAGTCAAACTTGAAGCCCTTGGATCTTACCAACTGCTAATATGCGTTTAGCGCATCCTCAAAACTGTTCATAATCGTGCCTGAATACTCGCTCACGAATATTTAAAAATTTTTCTCGATTTAGTAGCAAGCGTTTTACGTACGCTGGTGTTCCATTTGAAGTGGAAATTTGTATAAATAAAACGTGCTGGCTTTTGTGAGGTAAGGTTATATTAAAGAGCCTAAGGATCTGCAATATTGCTTAGCATATTGCTGAATTTTGCTTATTATCTATTTCTTAAAATATTCGTATATTACTTGATATTACGTAACTGCCCATTGCATAATTAATTTCAACTTATTCATGAAATATATAAATATTGTTGAAACTCTTATACTCTTATCGGAACTCTTCAATATTTCAGGTATTCTGGACAAAGTTATTCATAGTAAATATATCTTTGGAGATGACGTACCGCCATTATTCGCTTGTTTAATTCCGTTTTCAAATGTTTTACTCTTTCTTTCTAATATTTGTAAATGTAATATTTGTGAATTAACTGAAAGATGTATACATTTAAAGAATTGAGAACGTCACAACATCTCGTCCATCCCATTCACGTAATCTTCAATGAACGGAAGAGCTGGTTCGCTCTTTTCAGCTTCTTTTATCAGTGAGAAGTTTTCTTTCTTTATTTCTAGTTGAAAATCGTCTGGGACATTCTTTTTGAGCAGTGATGGTTTCATATTAATTTTCGGTTTAATTTCAATGTCTTCCGTCAATTCCGTTTTATTTTTAACTGGATCAGTTTTTGGTTCAAAATGTGCTTTGTTTTTGTTAAAAGCTGGGAGGGGCATTTCCTCGGTGTTAATGACCTCATTCTTCTTTGAGCCGAAGTTGAATCCGAACTATTGAGTTTTAGTTTCAGATTTGGTATCTTTTTCTTCAATTTTATCATCTTTTACTTCTTCTTCGTCGCCAAATAAATTTTCGTAAGCCGGTTTTGCGTCTTTTTCCAGATCTTTTTCTTCTTCGTCGCTGAATAACATTCCTTAGGGTTTATCTTTAGTAACGGTTTCGGATTTGGGCTTCTCTTATTTATCAGACTTCTAATTTACTACTGAGTTAGCAACAGCGTCTTGAATTATGGTTTCAGCTTCCGGGGCTTTAGTAGTTTTGTTCTCTGGCTAGATCATGGGTTCTGTTTCTTGATTCGGCTTTTCTTCTGTTTTATCTTTTAATCCTTTATTGTTCATTGTCGGGATAACTTGATCGTCTTAGTTAATAATATTTTTGGTCTCAATTTTGTTATCTATTGTTTTGTTATCTACTATCGTATTTTTAAAGGTAGTCAATAGTTATTCTTCCTTGCTAAGTATTTTAGCATCTTTCTTTTAATCGTCGGTATTTGTTAAACCAACGTTACCAAATTTGAAGCTAGTAGGCTTTGTGTTAACCGCCACTTCTGCTTTTTATTCGTTTTTAGCTCCGAAAACAATTGGTTTCTAGTCGTTTGACTTATCAGTTTTATTTTACGGTGCTCCAAAAGTGTTCTTTGGAAATTCGGAAGTTTATTCCTTTTATTTATCAGCAGGTAAAGCTGTTGCGCCAAAGTTCGTCTTGGTGGTTTATGGTTCTTATTTCTCTTCGTTTTTACCTTTTGCGCCGAATATGTCTTCAAGTTCAGTGTTTTCCTGCAGTTTAACTGCTTTTGGTTTGCTGATCTCATTCAAAAACGGTTTGTTCTTGATTAATTCCTATTTGGTTTCTTCTGTCATTTCAGTTTTTTGCCCTTCAGCTTTGGGTTTGAACGCTATGTCACCAAATTTCTTCGTGAGATCTACAATTGGCTCCGTTTTGGTGAGTTGTTTTGCAATTTTCTCTAAATCCTGAGTGCTCGTTAGATCTTGAATGGGTGAGACAGAATCAACCGCGTGAACGTTCTCGTTTCTGTCAAAATCTGTTTTATCAAGTAGTTTTTGGGCTTCGTTCAGGAGGTTGTCAACGGGCGAATCAACGTTTTCAACCTGTTTTAGTTTGAGGCTGTTTTCAAGGTCAGTTTGGTGTTGGGCTTCGAGCTCGTTAAGTTCCTTTATGTGGCTGTTTTTAAGGGATTGGCGTTGGGCTGAGTCGTTGGCCTGCTTCTGCTCGAAGGCGATCATTGCTAGTTCAACGTCCTTCTCGAGCTGGGATTTGGATGCTTTTAGCTGCTCAAGCTTTTACTTGGAGAGATTTATCTGATTTCTGCTAGTTTCCAGGTTTTACTCGGACTCCTTCACCTTCAGGCTGTGCTCAGATAACTACTTCGTCTTATTCTCGCTAGAATACAATTACAAATTCGCACAAGTCTAGTTTAACTTGTAATTCAGCTGATTCTCCTGGTGATTGTACAAATCACCAATACGCTGCATCTCAATGGCTTGGTTCTAGGACTGCATCTACACATTCTCATTAAACGTGTTCTGAATCAAATCCATCTTCTCGCCAAGCTGTTGCTACAAGGAATTGTAATCGCTGTCAATAACTGAATAATCTGCTAAAGCGGCGGTGTACTAATTCATTAATTTTTCGTATAGCTCGTGTGTAGATTCTACGTTTGGATCACCAACAAGATAATTTTGAATACTCTTGATAAGTTAAGTTAATCTTTACATTTGTGAAAGGAGGTGGTAAATATTAAAATTTATGCTAATTCAGTAATAAGAGTTGCGATTTTAAAGTAAAGCTGTCTGTGGAGATCAGTTTGGTACCATCCGTTTGATAGATTATCGAAATTGATAGAGGCGCGTATGGCTGAGTAAAACGAAGATGCTGGTGATAACGAATAGTTTTTCAAATGCGGACGTTCTTCTGTTCTAACGTATTATGCGAACGCTTTATTTAGAAATAATAGCTTGACATTTACATTTTGTTATACGTTAGTGGTTATGGGTATTTTGCTATTGTTGCAAGCGTTTTACGTGTCATTCGCTGCTTTACGAGCGATTCTTATCTTTTTCACGATAATAACTCTGTGTTTGATTGTGATGATGTGCCTGGTGTCTGTGGAGCAGATCATCCGTTTGATTCACAGAACGGCGCGTCTGAAGACGATGACGACGCTGTACCTTTCCCTCGTGTTCCTGTACGCCCTCACCTACACCTTCTACGAGATAATAGACCCCGGCCACTTCAACGGCATTGACCAAACCTTCTACTCGGGCTTGTTCAGACCGCTTCAGATGTTCGTTGACTTTCTATATTTTTCTAACGTCTGTCAGGCTTCGGTCGGGTTCGGTGATGTTTCCCCCACGAGCGGGTTCGGCCGTCTGACAACTTTCTCCCAGAGCCTGATCTCGGTCGCGTTCTTGAGCATCTTGTTCAGTAACTGGATCAGCTGAGTGATTTAATATTATTAAACGGGTGCGAGTTTATTGTGAACTCGGTTCTAAATATGTGTTTCTGATAACTCTATCTGTTTAGGAACTTAGTCACTTGGGTAGATATATTAAATATAATTAAGCGGTTGAGAGTTTATTATGAACGTGTGTTATAGTATATATTTGAAATCTATTTGATAACTGTTTGGAAACGTAGTCCCTTGATAAAGACATTCAAGTTGATAACTTTCTATAACTTGACCTAAATAGCGCGGAAAAGATTTATGTTAATTTAATATACCAACTAGAGTTATGGCTACAGTATCACAACTTGCAATAGCAATTGAAAGAAATAATATTAATATCACATAGCTAAGAATATAAGAACTCATGGGAACAACTCGTTGATGATGCCTTCGAATTCGTTGAACTCGATCTTGCCATTTCCGCTCTTGTCGTACTTTCTAATGATTGGCTCGACTTGATCTGGAGCAGTGATCATGTGCTTTCTCTTCAGAAAGGCGACGAGCTCCATCTTGTAGAGGCATCCGACGCTGCCCTTGCACTGGTTGGAGTCGGCTTCGTGGAAGAGAGCCTTGATCTGTTCGCGGGTATGTTGTGGCATTTGGTTTTGGCGCGGTGTGGATTAATACAAAATTTATCTTATTGTGAGTGTATGTAGCACAACCTGACAATTAGATATTATTTAAACTGAACCTCAGTGATTGGCATTTCAGTTTAAAAATACATGTTGGCTACTTTTTCTGCTATGCTGGACACTATTACTTTCGTTAAAGTCTAAACATCCCTTTCTCTGCTTCTCTATTATCTTTCCTTAATTTATCTTATTATTAGTGTATGTAGCACAACTGTTGAATAGATATTTGTTAAACCGAAGTCAGTTTGTTTTAGTATGTGAGTCTCGATTATATCAAAGACTGTAGTGTCTTAAAAGGTAATTGAAGTATCTGACTTATAACTTATCTTATTTATCATCTAGTCGAGCCTCTAAAGTTTTAGATTTTGATCCATTTTGATATAAACTCCAAACTAATTTTACGATATACAAGTTGTATATCATAGCTTTATCTTATGTTAGTTTTAGTGTGTGAGTTTCGTTTTTATCATAGACTGTTGTGTCTCATAGCTTTATCGTATTCGGAAAGAGTTTAAAATATATTATAAGATATATCATTATCTGTATGGTTATTTTAGATTTCTTAATTTAGAAGCTTTGAGCTGGTTGCATTATTACTGTAAATGGACAATTAAAAGTTCAAACCAGAAACTTAAATACAAGTGGAATTTGTGTTAAATTTTGTGCTTTAGAGTTATTATTCTTTAATATTTTCTTTCACTGGACTACATCGTTTACTTATGGTGGCGTAATTGGAACAACTTAAATCTGTCTGTTCTTGTTTTAAGTTACTTCATTTTCATCCTCTTCTTTCTGCTTTTTCTTCTTGCCCACGATAATGCAGCAGCACATGAGTACAACGCTTATAATAACCACAGCTATGGGGACACATATCGCGATGACTATTATAGTTTGTGTTATTTGCTTCTTTTCACATATATTGTTTTATTTTTCATAACCAAATTCGCACTTGCAAATATTATCTGTGTCATAAACTTAGTAAGCATCCAGAGAAGAGCACGTCACGCATTGTGATTAACTCACAATTTGAGAACTGGACCAGCAATCCGTGCAAGTATTGGGATCAACGCCAACATACCCAGACAACTCATCACAAAGACATTTATCAGTATCAAAAACAGCTCCAACAGCACACGATTAGCACTAACCAGAAACGACTATTTGGTTTTAGATCCAACAACTAACACAGGCGTTTGGATCAGAACCTACAACCCCTTTTGAATTATCACATATGCATTGGTTAGTTTAAAATATTGAATTTAACGGGCAATTTATACACGTCTATCCATTAGAATCAGCTATTTTATTTTGACTCCAACAATTCTCACACGTTGATAATGGACCAGCGTAACCAGCAGACAAATCACAAATGCAATTTCCATTTGAGAATTTTTAGCCAACTGGACAGCTCTAACACCAATTGCTAACCTCAATCAAGCTCAGTCCATTACAAAAAACACACGACTTTGGTCCAATAGGTCCATAAACTCCATAACCAGGATCAACACATTGACAAGTATGTAATGTAACCGAGAACTATTCCCCGCTTTAACAAGGAATGCACTAGTTATTTTTAACGTACTGTTAATTTGACCAGCAATTATGGCATTAGGTACCAGTAGTAATAAAACCACCTGAACTATCACAAGCGCAAGAACCTTAAAAACAATACGAACCTCCAGTACCAACGCAATCATTATCATCTTAACACGAAATACCAATATTTCCACCTTCTTTTTTGGTGATAGCGACGCATTTTCCAAGAACTTCGTTTTCAGAAACATCTGAACAACTTTCAACACATTTGTGACCATCAGAACTGAGTTATTATTTGCAAATGCAATCATTTCCTTCCAGAACGAACCCATGATCACAACTTTTTTCATTTACTTGCATCAGCACAACTAATAAGAACGCCATGCCTTCAATCTAAAAGTGGAGCGAAATTTGTTTAGTATTCACTGTGAGAAAAAGCTAGAACATACATGAAATCATTATAATTTGTTAAATTATAACAATTTGTTTAATAGTAAGTTTGAGGGCTAATTTGTTTGAAATTAAACAAATTGAATAATGAAATTCTAGCATAATAGTAATATTTATTAACTTGACGATGGTGCAATATATTAAAATAAAATTTGTTTAAATTAAATATATTATCATTTAAAAGGCCTATTCAAGCACCAATATACCATATGCATACCAAATACAAATCCATAACCACGTACTTTCACGTTTGTAAACTTAATTGCTATTATTTTTTGTTTATTATAGCTGACTATTTACTGAGTAGTTGCTTTAAGATATGTAATTAATTTTCTTATTATTTAGTCAATTCACTAAATAGATCATTTTAGTTAATTCCGCTTTAAATTGGCCATAAATAGAATTATAAGACATATAATTTTATAGATTAATTTATACACTATATTATAAATATTGATGAAGAACCACATCAAAAGTGAATATATCTCATAATTTATCATTTAGTAATATCAATTCATAAACTAATGAAATAATCACCTTATAAAATCAAATAAAACAGTATAATACAGAATTACTATAAGCAAAATAATAATTGAATTTAGAACAATAGAAGTATCGGTAACAAAACACAATATAAGAATAAGAAGTATACAAACTATTTTCACTTATTAATACTTTTTTCAATACGTGTTTTAACAAATATGTAGACCAAATGTTATAACATATTTAGAATTAAAACCAGTATTTTGCTTTAAAAGAGAAGTCGATAGTAGATTCTATTAAAAGTTACAATTCTCAACCCCAACAAATATAAAGTTTGAAATAACTCGAAGATGTATCGATCTAATGTTCTTCAGAGACAATCGTTTTAATAGAAACAGGAACATAAACTGAATTATAACAATATGAATTATAGTTATAATAAAACTTACTAACTTAATAATCAGAAGATTTCGCCGTGAAATACTAAAAACAGCAACAAAATTACGAAGAGCTGCTTCGGGAGAGCTCTGCCTCTGAGTTCAAATACGCCGCCCTGCTTCTAGAACTGAACAACGTGTACCAGTATCTGAATCAGTTCCAAGACCCAGACTCTTCCTAGCCTTCCAGCTGGTCGACGAAAGTTCTGTTCAAAGAAAACCTGCATCTGAAGGAACTGCAGAAGTAGAATGTGGACTATCAGAAGTCGGTGCAATAATAACTTCAGATCAAGGACGACCACATTAGCTAGTTGAAACGGCAGATCGCCGAGATCCAAAAAGATTCTCTGTCAAACTTAGAAAACAACTAGAAAACGGTCGAAGCGCATTAAAAACTCTAGGAAGCGCATGAAAGCGCGGTGGCTCAAAATTCTGCTTTACAAAATGAGATCAAAAGTATTAAGACTGAATTAGTCAATAATTAATCGTAATCATCAGAACATAGTAAATAGCATGACAGTTAAATTAAATTCAAATAAGTTTAAGATTAAATGTCATAGTTGTAACTAAAATACACGTAATAACACACTTAGCAGAAAAAAGAGAGCGAGATGCTAGTAAAACGAATAATGCAGGTCAAAGAATAGAATTTACAGCTGTAAACCCAAGTAAATCAACTTGAAAACGGAAAAAAGCCAAAAAATCCTGTCGTTCAACCTGATAACTCAACAGAAATTGAAGAACTTACTCAACAGCTAAACATTTGTAAACAATAAATAATTGAACTTGAAAACGAACTCAGTTCAACTAAAGACGAACTCAAAAAGTAACTAAATAATTTGAAAGAATAATAATAAACGAATCAAAAATTAAGTACCGAGATCAAAAACCAAATCAAATGGAGTGAAACAGAAGCAATTGAAATGAAGAAGAAGATACAAATGATAAGTTAACAACTGGACTAAAATGATTAAACAGCGATGAAATTCAATTTAAAGGTTAATGAAGGTTAAATGAAAATATTCGCAATTGAAGACACCAAAATACAGTTTGAACAACTCAAATTCAAATAACACGAGATGACGCAGATAGTTGATGCACAAATGGAGTAAATCAACGCGCTTCAATTGCAAGTGCAATCACTTAATCAATAATTATTCGTTGCTCAGTAAGAAACGACGTCTAAGCAATCTGAAGCTAACAGATACAGTAACGAGACGTTAAGCAAATCGCAAGCTAAGGACCTGACAGACCAGAACTGGAAGCAGAGCATCCGGATCAAGCACCTTGAATAGTACAGTAAATAACTAGCAGTTTCAGCATTTCATCAATGAACGCTCAAACATTAATAACAATGCACTCATAAATCATTCTTTAGCTAACAAAGCTCAAAATCTCTTTAAAATACCCGCCAAGCATTGGAACAGTGCATTAATTCAGGTTGCAGTTCGACAACGACCTGTCCTGGGTGTAACTCGCACATACAATTAAAACTGAGTGGAGGGCGATTAACCCCAACCAGTTGTTTTAAACGGTTAAAACTTTAATTCAAGACCAAGTAAATTACGTAAAATTCGCCCAGAACGCGATCGTTTTGCAAAACGCGTTCAGGTTCAAATTCGCAGTTTTGGTCGTTTATGCCCAAGAAGTTGATTTTTTGCAGTGCTATTTGTCAGTGGACAAAATATGAGTTTTTCTTTCCATTATTAAAGAAGCAGAAACCGAACTGAAAATTAAAATATCAATTTACATCATTTTTTAGTGATATGATGCTAAAATTAAATTTACAATATATTTATGGTATAACTACTATTAAATAGAATTAAAGGAAAAGTGACAAAATTATTATTGTCATTTTTTATGTAATTGATTTTTGTATTGTAATTGTGACACACAATAGAGACAATGATTGTCTTATTGTCAATGATTGTCAAAAGTGCTCTTAATGTCTATTGTTGATGGCTATAAATCAATCTAACACAGCTAATTTTCTACAGACACCTAGTTTTAAACTGATTAATAAAATTTACAATCAAATATCTAACAACAGTACTATGATAATATGATAATTTCAATTACCATGTTAATAATCGCGATTCGGATTTAATAGACTATAAAATGAAGAAAAATCTTAGAAAACAATATACCATTATATCCTGTGATTTAATTATATCTTTGGTTTTGATTATTCATAGATTTACAAATTTTCTATTTTTACTATCTTATAAATATTTATAAACATACTAAATAAATTGAACTTAATTATACTTCTAATCAAAATACCACATCAAAAATGAATATTTCTAATTTGTAAGTCGAAGGTAAAACTAATTAACCATTAAATGATGTTGAAATATTATTAAACGTAATTAAATAGTATAAAGTAGAGTTATTATAAATAAAATAATAGTACTTATTTGAATAATAGAAGTTTCATTAATATAATATATCGTAACAATAAGAATAATACAAACTATTCTAACTTATAAACGTGTACTTTAATGCATGTTATAAAAGGTACACACAATAAATGTTATAACACATATAATACAAAAACCAAGAATTTGCTTAGAAAGAAAAATAGATAATTGAATCAATAATTAAATATAAATCTAAAACTCAATAAATATCGAATTCACAATAATTTGAGAATGAATCAATCTAATTTTCTACACAGCTAACAGACACCTAGTTTTAAACTGATTAACAAAATTTACAATCAAATATCTAGCAACAGTAATAAGATAGTTTTCTCACTCAGTACTAAAAACAGCAGCAAATGTACGAAGAGCTGCTTCAGGAGAGCTCAGTCTCTGAGTTCAAATACGCCGCCCTGCTTCTAGAACTGAACAACGTGTACCAGTATCTGAATCAGTTCCAAGACCCAGACTCTTCCTAGCCTTCCAGCTGGTCAACGAAAGTTCTGTTCAAAGAAAACCTGCATCTGAAGGAATTACAATAATAGAATGTGGACTATCAGAAGTCGGTGCAATAATAACTTCAGATCAAGGACGACCACATTAGCTAGTTGAAACGGCAGATCGCCGAGATCCAAAAAGATTCTTTGTCTAACTTGGAAAACTACTAGAAAACGGTCGAGGCGCATCAAAAGCTCCAGGAAGCGCATGAAAGCGCGGTAGCTCAAAATGAGTTCCTTCAAAATGAGATGTGTATAATAAAAAGTGAATTATGCAAATATTAGTAAGTACATTCATAGCAGGAAACTGTGGTGAAACACCATGAACTTTAGGAGAAATATATATAAAGTACAGACGAAATTGTTAAATTATAACAGAAACTTACTCAATAATAAGTATAAGCATAGAAAGAAAATGAAATGTTAGTTAAACGAATAATGCAAGTTAAGGAATAGAATTTATAACTATAAAACAAAATGTAACAACTTGAAAGCGGAAAGAAACCTAAAAAGGATAATGTTACAAGTGATCCGAATAATACAAAAGATATTGAAGATTTGATTCAGCAATCAAATATTAGTTAACGATATATTGAATAATTAGAAAGCTAATTGTTTTCAACAAAAAATGAACTTAAAAAATAGATAGATACTCGTGAATAGTTATTATAAACAAATTTGTAATTAGTTAATACTAACTAATGCGAAATAAAGTAATATAAAGTTGAAATAACTGAATTGAAAAATAAACTGGCGATATTAAATTAATAATTATCTTACTACGAAAAAGAAGCTCAATATAAGATTGAAGAACTGGCTAAAGAAAAAATTCAAACATTTGTGGCGAAAGATATAAAATTAGACATAGAATAACTGCTTATCAAGTAAGAAGAGATGAATTAGATAGTTGAAGTCTAAATATAGTAAATTAATAGTCTATAATTATTAGTGTAGTAACTTAAGTAATAATTATTCATAACTTCAATATAAGAACTTTAGCTTGAAAATAGTAGTTATAATATTGAAGAGTGCAAACTAATCTCATTGAATTAGTGATAATATATTTTTCAACATTTAATCTCACCTATAATATTATCTATTGCATAACTTTACTTTGTAGTTGTCTTTAATATTGGCAAATAAAAATTAAGATAATATTGGATCATTTATTCAGTGTTAATTACCACTTCAAACCCACAATGAAAACGAGTTTAGGTTCTGAAACAGTAGTTCGTATGTTCGACGGCTCGACAAAATTAGTAAAAGAGTTAAAAGTTGGCGATTAGCTTATTGGTGACGATAATTCAGCCAGAAAGGTTAATTCTATATCCTTCCACCAGGCCAAGGGATTCCGTGTCAAGTACCAATCTTACCTTGATACTGGGTATGATAAATAGTTTATATGTGGTGAGAATGCTGTTTTACCGGTTATTCCTGATGGGAATCGTGCGAACAATCTTGAGATTCACTGTGATGCTTAGAAGAACTATTGCATCTCGTATATGGAGCCGGTGGTGGATCGTGACAACAAGATTTTGCGTGTGGAGATGAAGAAGAAGACGTTCCCGTAGCCGGACGAGGCTTTGACCTTTGTTGACAAGCAGCTTCCGAATTTCTTGTACGAGCCGACGATAACGCAGTTGAGCGCGCTGGACCAGGTTTCTCAGAAGTATTTCACGCTGGTACGCCCCCTTCTCCCGGTTCGTTACACTGCCGCGCCCACTCCAATTCAGAACGCGACCAAGGCCATGTTCGACCAGGCGAAGGACCTCGGTTTGCGCTCGATGGACCTCCCCTGGGCGGCCGGGTTGTTCCTCTCAGCCGGTTCAGGCCAGGCCGACCGCATCTGCTTCAACTTGAAGGAGCTGCACAAGGACGTGTCCAAAGAACTGCGCCGCATATTCGAGGCCATGAAGTGCCAGGTTGAGTACGACGAGCTCTCTGGCGCGTTTGAAATCCAACTCAAATCGCAACTGTTCAAGTCATTTTTGTCCACCTTCAATTTGGTTCAAAATGACACGTACACGAAAACGAAACTGGTTCAAAACATCCGGTTCGAATCGTTCTCAAAAATAAGGGGGCCTTTTCTGGCCGGGGTCATGGACGGCTCAGCAGACTACGGCCTCGCTGACGCGAATTACGGCCTCGAATGCTACGTGAGGGGCCTGCCAGAGGGGCAAACGAGGGACGAGATCGCGGACCTGGCCAGGTCGTGCTCACTCGCGTGCTACGCCGACGAGCACGGAATTCTTACACTGGCCGGCGGAATGCTCTTCAGAATCCCATGCGTTAACAACCCGCCAAAAGATATCCCCGGACTGGTGTGCCTCACCAGCTACCCAAACGACGACGGACAAAACGTCCTGCTGGGCATGCCACAAAGCTTCGTCATCGAAGCACTCGGAAAAGAAGTAGAATGCGCAGCACTCGACGTAACCGGAAGATTCATACTCGACGACTACACCGTCGTAAGCGTTTGATATGAAATGACATGAAAATATATTAAATCATAAAATTCACTTTCCCTACTATCTAAACTCAGACAAATCCAACTAACTGCATTTTAACTGCTCGTTTTGCTATTACACATAATCAGTCAGAAAACGATACGTCACCTTCTACTTTGTACTGCGGTTGGCCTAACTTTTCGGACTCAGTGGAGGCAAAACCCGCTACTGATTCCGCGTTCTTATTATTTTACTTGGATTGAAATTCTTCTCTTTGCTTCGTATTGCAAGTGGGCTAACGGTTCCATATTCGTATTTACGCTGATCGTTATCGTTTATTTCCTACATTATTTAGTCAAATTTTTACTTGTTGTATAAGTTTTTATTAATTTACGTCAATTTCTTCTTATCGTCATGCTATAGCAGGTCTTTTGAAAATACAATAATATCAGTGAGACCCACCTTACTAAATAAGTCTTACTTGTTATTATACTTTATCTTTGGCTTAGTATAATTTGACGTTTGGTGTGAATTAATTCCAGTTTATCATCAAATATATCATATCATAAATTAATACACTTCAATGAGTTAACCACCAAAATTTGATTTGCCTTTACCAGACTCTGGCTAATTATTTATCGAGCCCATAAAAGAAGAAGTTTAGTTTTGTCAACCAAAGCTTCTACCTATTGTATCTAACTAGGTATTGCTGATGGAAAGTAAAATGAAGAAATGAAATTATTTATACTTGATTGATTGTAAACGATGAAATATCTCACAAACATGTGAACGCGTCGTTACCCTGCAACACTAGCTTGAGCTAATTATTGTAGAAATCTTCTTGGTACACAAAGTCCATGTGCAGAATATCAACTCTGCAGGTCTTCCACTTGCCCGCGTCGTAAAGCGTCTTCAGACCGAAGTTGTCGTTGAGGAATATCGGGTTGCTCATGATAGGCAGGTAGTTCCCCGTTTCCGGTTCGTACATCGCGAAGTTCCCAGACGTGGCCGGAAGCAAGGTTTCGTCTATATTCGAGTAGAAGGTGTAGAACTTTGTGAGCTTGATGAATCGTTATCTTCCAGTGGATATAGTTTGGTCGGTGCATTCGCCGTTAATTTAAGCCAAAATATTACATTGCTTTTGGTATAGGTTTTTGAAATTATATGGATCTCTCCAAAATGCCGCCGTGGTGATGCGCAGCTGCGCAAAGTCAGAGTATGCTACACTTGGCTTTTTGAAGAAGGACATGAACGTGTTCACCAGTCCATTATCAAACTTGGAGCAAACTTTGTCGCAATAGTAGCCCCCTTGTGCGCCCGCTACGGAAATAAGTTTCCTAACCTCTGGGTAGTAGTTATCATAGAATCCACTATAGAGTTAGACGTACGCTCTCGAGACGAGGCCACCTTGAGAGTGTCCGATCAGGTCGATGCATTCGGCTCCATCGGCTGCTATGCGAATTGCGGTTGCGGCACCACGCACATATCTGGAGAACCCGTTGAATATGGACGAAAATCTACCGAACATGATTTCAGCTGCAATAACTTTTCTATTGGGGAAGTCTTGTATTGTTTGATTCGTGGAAGCATTAGATCAAAAGTGGATTCGTCTGAATTAAACCCGTGGACTAAGATGATGGGTATATCATTCTCATTAGCTGGACACCCAGACAATACTATAACAATTTATAGCATTTTACAGAGTGGAATTGTACAGTATGTTTACTTGATTATAATAAAATTTATAATGTTATTGATATTATTAAATGAAATTAACTTTTTAGATATTGGATGTTAATATAATGAAATTACTGTACAGCAAACTATGAAAACGCGTACTATGAAAACACGAGTGCACTGAAACTATACTAAGTTAAGTAAAACTTTTTGAAATTTTAATAGTTTTTCCAGCTAATTTTTCATGATCTTCAATCTAAACATTACCTTAGCTTAGGAAATCTAATTGTTTATCGTTGGTGAGTCATGTTATAATGACATGTTATTGTTTAACGAAAGGAATGAACCAAACAAACTGAGGTTCGGTTTAAATAATATCTAATTATCAGGTTGTGCTACATACACTCACAATAAGATAAATTTTGTATTAATCCACACCGCGCCAAAACCAAATGCCACAACATACCCGCGAACAGATCAAGGCTCTCTTCCACGAAGCCGACTCCAACCAGTGCAAGGGCAGCGTCGGATGCCTCTACAAGATGGAGCTCGTCGCCTTTCTGAAGAGAAAGCACATGATCACTACTCCAGACCAAGTCGAGCCAATCATCAGAAAGTACGACAAGAGCGGAAACGGCAAGATCGAGTTCAACGAATTCGAAGGCATCATCAACGAGTTGTTCCCATGAGTTCTTATATTCTTAGCTATGTGATATTAATATTATTTCTTTCAATTGCTATTGCGAGTTGTAGTATAGCAGCCATAGCTCTAGTTGGTGTATTAAATTAACATAAATCTTTTTGCGCTATTTAGGTCAAGTTATAGAAAGTTATCAACTTGAATGTCTTTATCAAGGGACTACGTTTCCAAACAGTTATCAAATAAAGTTTAAATATATATTATAACACAGTTCATAATAAACTCTCAACCGCTAAATAATATTAAAGTTATCAACTTTATCAAGACCTACGTTTCCAAACAGTTATCAAATAGAATTCAAATATATTATAACACAGTTCATAGTAAACTCTCAACCGCTTAATTATATTTAATATATCTACCCAAGTTCCTAAACATATAGAGTTATCAGAAACAAATATTTAAAACCGAGTTCACAATAAACTCGTGCCCGTTTAATAATATTAAATCACTCAGCTGATCCAGTTACTGAACAGGATGCTCAAGAACGCGACCGAGATCAGGCTCTGGGAGAAAGTTGTCAGACGGCCGTACCCGCTCGTAGGGGAAACGTCACCGAACCCGACAGAGGCCTGACAGACGTTGGAAAAATATAGAAAGTCAACGAACATCTGAAGCGGTCTGAACAGGCCCGAGTAGAAGGTCTGGTCAATGCCGTTGAAGTGGCCGGGGTCTATGATCTCGTAGAAGGTGTATGTCAGGGCGTACAGGAACACGAGGGAAAGGTACAGCGTCGTCATCGTCTTCAGACGCGCCGTTCTGTGAATCAAACGGATGATCTGCTCCACAGACACCAGACACATCATCACAATCAAACACAGAGTTATTATCGTGAAAAAGATAAGAATCGCTCGTAAAGCAGCGAATGACACGTAAAACGCTTGCAACAATAGCAAAATACCCATAACCACTAACGTATAACAAAATGTAAATGTCAAGCTATTATTTCTAAATAGAGCGTTCGCATAATACGTTAGAACAGAAGAACGTCCGCATTTGAAAAACTATTCGTTATCACCAGCATCTTCGTTTTACTCAGCCATACGTGCCTCTATCAATTTCGATAAACCATGTACACGGGCTTCGAGTCTATTTAATGTATCAAATAAATCTGTTCGAGTAATGACATTTTACTCTTCTTTTGACATTTGATTTTTGTAGGAAGTGGAATTTCATTTATAATTCCATAATTTCTTATTAGATACATAATTTGTATTTTGAATATTAATAATATCACATGAAAGCAATCAAAGAAACCAATCAATAAAACTACCACAAATATAACCTAGTCAGCTCAATTTAATCGTTCTATCTTCATAAATCAGTACAATCCACAAATTTAACTCAAACACAGCTAATTCTTCAAGTCTGCTTTCGCAAACTTATCAGTAATATACTTAATATATTTATGTTACATATATATGTTACATATATGTTAACATTTCGATCTATTTTAAAATTAATTGTTTAAAATAAATAAAATGAGATTATAAATTGCGATAGAATTATAACCATTTACCGCTCCAATGAATGGTTGTAATATGATGTTTTAAACCATACTAGCATGTGTATCGTTTGGAGTATCGATTTGGAGTTTAGACACATATAATAAAATTTAAACTCAGTAATTACTTGAGTTAGATACATATATTGCATATAACGTAAATCCTGTAATATATGTTAAAAATTACACACTTGATGCATATAGGTGTATAAAGCAAACAAAATATAGTTATTCTATGTACTTTTGTCCTACTATTTAAGCTCTATCAAATACAACTGAATAACTATTTGATAGTTATCAGGATATTACAATTTCTGGCTCAGATTTTTAGGACCAGGTGATGTATTTAACTGATCAGTAAAAATTATCGTTCCCATAATTTGATGCTAAATGCTATGACCTATCTAAATATTAGTGTGCATCTCAAACTATTTAAGGCTATTTAGCAATATCAAATTAAAACACTTCAGTTCCTCTAAGAGGGTATGATGTATAAATAACATATAAGCGTTTATAAACATCAGTAAATACTTAAACACTCTATCTTTTAACAATTTTGTGTATGATTTTGCCAATTATGACGATAAGCTTTACTTTTAACAAGTTGCAGTCTATGCTGAATCCATTTATATAAGTTGAAGACAAAGGTAGCAAAAAGAAGCTTAACTTTGAATTCAAGTATTAGGGAGACGACCAGCCTTACTAGACTAGTAATTAGTTCAATTTAAAATTAGAATGAATTTCACTTAAAATGTTTTGATAATTCTTATATGATTCGTTATTTTTCTTGTTAGAGTGCGGTTTCTCGTTCGTTAATTAGTTTTAGGTTTTCTTGTTGTTGTGAGATGTCTCTTTGTACGTCTTCTAGTTGAACTTGTAGTTCTGTGTTATCTTCTTGTTGTCCTGTTTTGTTTATGTGGTTTAGGTGCATCATTTGAGCGACTCCGTTAGCCAGGTATTCTCTTTCAGACATTTCTCGTTGTTTTGTCATCTGTGGTGTGGATTTCGGCATATAATTCAATTATATTCATTATTTCAGCTGGTCCACACCGCACCTCTATAGAATGCCAGCTTATGACAAACATGTGGGAGTCTTTTCTCCGGAGGGCCGTATATACCAGACTGAGTATGCCGTGAAGTCCGTGTCTTTAGCACCGACCGGGCTCGCGCTGACGGCTAAGAATTGCACAATTTTCGTGTCCGAGACCGTGCAGTCCTCCCCCCTTTAGGTGCTCCCCCCTTCCTTTTAGATGATTGATAAGCACATAGCGGCGCTTCCGATTGGTTACCCGGCGGACGCCCGTGCGTTAATTTCCTATTTGCGTTCGGAGGCCCAGTCTCACTGGTTCAACTTTGAGGAACCCGTTCCAATTCAACTCCTCACCAAGGAACTGAGCGAGAAATTCACGAACTTTGGAAAACAGAAGAAGAACGAGCAGAAAATGGGCAGACCATTCGGATGCGCCGTTCTACTCGCCACCAAGGACGAGCTCTACTACTGTGACCCAGCCGGGAACTCAATCAAGTACAAGGCGAAGGCAGCCGGATCTGGCGGTTTAACTGCCCAAGAAGAACTCGAAAGACAATGGACAAAACTGCCCGAAAAAGAAGCACTGCAAATCGCTGTCAGCATCATGAAAGGAGTCATCGAAGGAGGCGTAGAAACACTCTCAGTAGCCGTACTCAGCGAAAACGGACTCAGAACACTCACCGTTGACGAAATAAAAACACTACTCGTTTGAGTAAAATGGAATGAGGATATGTTTATAAAATTAATATGTTAATACATAATATAAATCATAGATATTTTCACCTCAAATGAATGGCAAAGTATCACTAAGCGAGAATTTCATAGCAAATCCATACCAAATAACGAATTAAATCCTATTTTACAAGTAATATGACTGCTTCGTAACTGATCTGGACTTGAATATTGTCGAACAATTACCAATTCATTTTGTTTTAAAAGACGATAGATAGTTCACGTTCACTTCAAATCCAGACACTATTTTAGGCAAAGAATATCAGCACAATCATTTGACCCCATGCAATGGGAAGTTGTATGTGATTCTTAACGATGTACTGTTTTCAGTATTTTTAAATATTTTCACAGAAATAGCCACTATTCCAGAGATGACACAAATGAATTCAAATTGTTTGTGTGCGTTTGAGGATAAGCTAATTGCGACTAACTATTACAAATTATTTGTTTTAGAAAACAACGAGTTTATTGAGTAAAGCTTATGTAGCGAGTATTCGGAGAATGTTGAATCAATTTTCCTAGAGAGCTTCGGTTCCACAGCAATTATAGGCCTTTAAATCGGTTACTGCTCATGTTTATGTTAAATACTTTCGCTAGACAATTATAAGCTCCTATATTTGGGTCACCGTCTCGATAAGTGGCTCCTAGATGGTGGTTTGTGCGTGCTAAACGTTGACTACAACAATTCATGTATGGTTCTGGACTTAACTCAAACAGAACTATGCGTGTCCTTCTCAACAGGTGTTTATGAAGCACATAGAAAGATTGATTTTAGCTATCCTGCAAAATCTTTCAGCTCTCAGGTTATGTGCAAGCTTCTTCCAAACTAGTGTTCATAATTTACAAAACGCTAAAAGAAAATATTTATGGACTAATAGCAAAGGACTTTAATTTAAGTTTAGGAACAGATTTACTGGAGGGAAATAAAGCCAAAAATTCAAATATAAGAGTGTGCTCTGATTAATAGTTACTAAATTTCAGAGCATATCATCTGCTACAACAACGAGACTGCATTTGTGATTAATGACAAATAAGAGATTGTTATGACTGTCCCTATAAAAATTCGCAGCAAAACACTCAAATAGCACGCAATCAACTTCTATAAAAATAAAACCGTTTCACAACTACATTTCTGTAAAATATACTTTTTTAATTCGAAATTGTACTCAACATTTAATGATAGACTATGGGAAATAAATCTATTTGAATTCATTGAGATGATAGAAATACCGGAAATGGCAAGTAACACAACTAATAATCACTAATTAAATATGTGTACAGTTGGAAATAAACTTCTTGTAACCAATGAGTAAAAAATATGGTCATACGATCAGAAAAATAATAAACTAGATCAATTTGATTTGAAACGCAATAATAAAATATTCGCCCCATATTTATATTAATGCGGGTTGTATTCATTTTGCGATTAAGCTATTGCTGTAATGTAAGACAACGAATAAGAATCTATTATTTAAATTTTTGATGATGGTAATATTGAGCTTTTATACTGTGGAAGCTAACTGATACCATAAACACCTGCAGGGGACGTGTTTCCAATTATGATCGGTGGAGAATCAAATAATTATGTAATTTTGAATTTCAATGATGATAAAAGAATTTCAATAGAATATCAGAGAAACTATGAATTAGGAACAGAAAGTTTCGGGTTAGGTCATATATAATACTAGAAAAGAATAAATAATAATTAACAGTTCAATTAGTATTTTAAATAGTTAACTATAAAACTAATTGATATTCACTCATTAAACTAATTTAACAAATATAATCGTAATTATTGGTTTTATAGTTAATTAAATGACATTTTCCTTATAAATGGACGCGATTTGCGTAGTATACATTCGTTTACGTAACTAAGTTACGAGCTAGCATAATTTTAAGAATTAATTCAGGATAGAGAGGAGTGAAGTTTGAATTATTTGTTTATAATATTTAACGAAATAATCATTTCTACTCCACTAAATGAAAACTATACATACACTATATGCTCCTGATATAGCGCGTATTTAGGAAACAGATTTTGTGGGATATTAACCTTACATAAAAGAAATTAACTTGTGTTCTTCATCTTGTTATTTTTAACCAAGTTTTGTTATAAGGTTTGATAACAAGTTGTTATTTTCATATAATAACATGTTTTTTGTATTTTAAAATGATTAATTAATTTTCAAAGAAACATTATCTCACATAATCAAATCTGTTTATAAAACTGCTGATAATAATTTCTTTCATTTCTCTTGTACGCAGATGAATATGAATTATATTTACTATATAGGTAATACTATATGCTGTGTTTAACGCGCAAGTGGGTTGTAAAAGATATGTGATGAAACAACATATACTACTTATGAAAAGGATAATAGAACTAGACATGAATTCACTTTTACATTAGCGTTAGCAGAAAACACACAGATCAAAATATACAAATATAATTTTGAGTTAAGAGAGATTAAAAAGAGATTTGTAATTTAAGACTTAAACTGCAATTTGTTAGGAACTATATCAGACGAGATTCCAGACTGTATCAAATTTATGAGATTTCCTAATTCTAAATGCATCATCCTCAATGAAAATATAATGAAAATGTTGAGTTATGATGAAAATAATAAATTATTAAAAACAAAATAAATATAACTTTTTCACTATATATAAACATTAGAAACCATAGTTTATCAACACAATGGTGTGTAAATAACAGAAAAAGGATTTATTATAAATGATTTAGAACTAATATTCGGCTATAAAAACATAAGTAACGTTTAGTTCATCTAGTCTTAACAATAATTATAATATATTTCAAAATATGAAGAAATAAAAGACATTAAAACAACTATCACAGATTTCTACTTTGTGTCTCAACAAAATTTATATTTGTTCAGAGTTGATATAAACAATTAAGTTTATGTGCAACCGCCTACTTTAATTGCATAAAATGTCAGCTCATATGTTGTTGCTAAAAATTATTTGATTGTATTTTCAGCATCTTCTTGTCTCTTTCAATCATTTGATGAAAAAATAACTTCGGTTTGGATTGAAAATATAATATCGTAACTTAACTAATTATCGTACAGCTTTGTTGACGTAGTTTCAATCAATGAAATTGAAGTAAAGTAAATAGAAAGTTCAGTTGAAGAAATATGTGTAAAGTTTGAATTTAAGTAAGAAAACACTATTGTGACAGGAGACGACTAATTAAACGATATCCTAGAAAGAATCAAGAGCTAGCCTTCAAGAAGCTAAAAATGATCTTTGTTTATGTTCATTTGACATATAGATGCTTTTAATATATTTTTAAATACATTGCTATTTAAAAATTATACTGTTTAGTTGGAATTAGATTGAACAACACGGTACATAGAATGTTTTATAATTTGAGATTATTATTAATATTTGTATATGCATTATTATTGTTTTAGCTGTATAAATTACACTATCACTTCTAAATTTGTTAAATGTAAGAGATGAATTGGTTAAAAGTAAATAAAGCGTAAGTGAAGACGAAAAGGATAGTTCAAATGCTAGAACCGATTAACCGTAAAGGCCTAAAATAATATCGGTAAACTAATTCGTCGAATATTAATTCGATTGATAATACTTTTTCTTGTGATGAAATAGAGAATTATGAATAGATATCCACTTTATTATCGCAAAGTTTTTCCTGCGAAACAGGGGTTAATAGCTTTCTCCACGAATTGCGCGATTTTAATTCACAGCACGAATTCAATTTCTAGGAAAAAATGTTTGAGGAATGATGATAGATTAAATATATGATTAAATAAATATTGTTCGGCTCTATACAACCCATATTCGATCTAATATTAATTCATTAATAATAATTAATTATTATATTTCTCACCATGTTCCAATATATTTTAACCGCTTGCTCCAGTGTTAGTAACCCCATAACTTTATCGTCTACATATCGATCATCGCCTACTAAATTAATTGTGTTTTTCTCTCTTGCAACATTTATTTTCCTTTTACATTTACATTTGTTTTCAAAATGGAAATGTAAAATCGATATTTAGCATTCATAGACTGTACCATAAATAATAATGCCACTCCAAACGCAGAATGATGAACAGGAAGCAGCTGCTGGACCGGTTTGACCGGAAGGAGAACGTTTTGTCTCAAATCGGAATGGACCAGTTCATAATGTTCCAGAAGTCGAAGCTCAAAATAGAAGATTAAGAGGAGATCACCCAGGCGAACCTGAACATGTACAAACGGGCCACGTTCAACAACATGGTGTTGCAACTTCGAACGGAGGACCAGCGGAAGTACTAAAGTCACCCGGTTAAGGACCCACTTGAACTCAAAATCGGGCCCAAAGCGTTCACCCCAACTAAAATTAAAATCAAGAATAATGAGCAAGTAAGTTAAAGGGTTAATAGTTAAGGGAATAATGTTAAAAAGACACCGGATATTCTAAAAAGCGTGGCGAGGACTAACTGCAAATTCGACGATTTCCAAAAAACACACAAAATATTCGAATGCCAAATAATAGAATACTCGGACTGAAGACGGCTCCGTTTGATACACAATAAATAATGATGAACAATAGATATATGTCAGTTGCAACTAAAATTAAATGTATGTTTTACAAATATATACCGGAACAGCATGACCATGCATGACCTGTATCTAATCTTATGTATATTTTTCAAATATTTAATGGGTATGTTAATGATGTAAACGTTTATGATCACTGACACTCTTCGTGTTTGTCTAACAATGAAAATTACTGCACTGCTTTATTCGTCAATGATAATAGTATTTCGAATTACTTTTATTACAGTTAAACAATTGTTTTAGCCACCAGATATTTCTTTGATATACAATTCTTGCGTCTATTGTATAAATCTTGGATACATTATGTAGAAATATCAACTGTCTTCATTTTTCCAGCTAGTACTATTTATTATTCGGTAGGTCTTCTTTTGATCATTTTTGACTTATCTTGTACATCAAAGAACGTGAAATAGTCTGAAGATTCGACTATTAAATTGTCTGCGACATCTACTTCAGCATCTAAATCTCTAATTGGATAAAAGTAAATTATATTATTTTTAGATGCATCCAAATATTCCAAGCTAGCCAAAGATCTCAACGCTGATATTTCATATAGATCACATTTACTTAATGAAAGGTAAGTTAGCTGAGTTAGGTGTTAGAGTGGCGTAATGTCAACTCCTAAAATTAAAATCAAGAATAATGAGCAAGTAAGTTAAAGGGTTAATAGTTAAGGGAAGAATGTTAAAAAGACACCGGATATTCTAAAAAGCGTGGCGAGGACTAACTGCAAATTCGACGATTTCCAAAAAACACACAAAATATTCGAATGCCAAATAATAGAATACTCGGACTGAAGACCGGCTCCGTTTGATACATAATAAATAATGATGAACAATAGATATATGTCAGTTTAGTGATTTCATATATACATAGAAATATTATATAATAAGAGATTGAACCAGTATAAATGAAAGTAAAGTGACTATATAATACTGATGATAAGGTTACAAAAGTGATGGTCATTTATAATAAGACAAAAAATTAATATAATCGCATTCATTGGTTTAACATGATTATATTTTTATATACATGTATTTTGTATGTATAAAATTAATTAACCACTCCTCAATGAAGAATCAGCCATTAATTGACTAATAAAATTAGCAGCTTCTTAAAAAGATTCATCAATAGGATGCAATATTACAACAATTACCAGCACTTTAACAAAAGATGGAAAAACTATAACTGTTTATAACATTTCTTTCACAAGAAAACGAAGATTTGAAACAAGAAAATCGAATTCTTAAGCAAAATCTTTAAGAAACCGAGACATATAATAAATTGGGCAATTAAATTGACACAAAACGATAATTCGTGAGCAGAAAGAAACCAGATTAAATGCAGTAATTTGAAGAGTTTTTGCATCACAGTGTAACTTTAGATGTTCCAGAGTCGCCATAAAAGAATAAAATGGAGCAATCGATGAAATTTAAACCAAGTCAGTCACCATTTAAAGAAACTTTTGGTCTTAGTAGCGATGAGCAGCAAGAATTGTTCGGTCTTGATTAAGAGTGACTTTATGTAAATTATCAATAAATCTAGTCACTTATTGTACTTATTGGTTTGTTTTCCAATGTGTTTATTGAAAGTAATATAACTACCCTTCTATTTATCTGATTTGCAAATTATTAAAGAGTTAGAATCAATATGAAACATTTTAATTTACTTTTATACATACCAATTCAAAGAAATTGCGATTGTGTTTAGTTACTAAACTTTCGTCGATCATCGTATATTTCGAGTTTTAATCGTCTTTTGGTTGGCTTTAGTTTAGTACTGCACAACTTATGCAACAACTAATTGATGATAAAGAATTGTCTAAAACGAGTACCATGTATTATAGTAAGCAAATAAAAATCTGACTTGCCTCGTAGTGACAGCACATTTGATAGTAGTCTATATTTATCAAAGAATAGGCTAAAATCATACTCGCGCAGTTTAACTACACTATACAAATTGAAAAAGTTGTTTTATGAAGAATTATTTCTCTAGCGGTGATCAAAAGAACTGTTAGCTACAGCAACCTTTCTTCTAACATGATTAAACAAATATTATGAAATTCTTGTAACATCATATCTTCAAATTGGAGGGAAAGATTCTAATTGTTATACAAATGTAATTTATATGATGTATGTTGTGAGTAAAAGATAACCGTAGTATTCAAATGTAACTTTCATTCAAAAATATGGTTTCAATGAAACTTTTGTCGAATATTTAATATATTAATTTTCACTTTAAAACGAATTTGTGTTATGTTTTCATGCTTACAGCTTGTGAAGCTGGTGATAGTAAAATCCCAATCATCTTAATTCACGGCTTCGATTGGGATGAAACTGCATTTGATTAATTATTGATTAATATTTAAAATGATTTCCTTGATAGAAAAGTTGTAGCACCTAAAATTATGTTCAGATCATTTTCATCGATATTTACCGGTACTTCTAGATACGTCCGTGGGGTAGCCACTGCTATAAGGAAAGCTGCAAGGGGCTCCGAATGCATATATTTAATTGGTCATTCTCAAGGAGGCCTTATGTCTCGAGCTTATATCTAGTTGTACAGCGGATATCATAATGATCATTATCCAGAAGTACGCAATTTTATCTCTTTGGCCGGCGCTTAGGGAGGATACTTTTGCGATGATTAATGCTCATCGTTTGACTCTGTGTTAGTTGATTCTTTCATGTCATTTTTCAAAAAGCATTACGTTGCATACTCTAGTTTCTCTCAAACAAGAATTATGCCTGGCGGTTATTGGAGAGATCCATATCATTATTAAGACCTGTACCAAAAGCAATGTAATATTTTGGCTCAGATAAATGGAGAGTGCACCGACCAGACTTTAACATCTGGACGAGAAAGGTTCATCAAGCTCACCAAGTTCTACACCTTCTACTCGAATATAGACGAAACGCTGCTTCCAGCCACGTCTGGGAACTTCGCGATGTACGAACCGGAAACGGGTAACTACCTGCCCATCATGAACAACCCGATATTCCTCAACGACAACTTCGGTCTGAAGACGCTGTACGACGCGGGCAAGTGGAAGACCCGCAGAGTTGACATTCTGCACGACCAATTTGTTGAGTAGTAATATATTTTTACGACAACTATCTGAAATTAGTTCTATAGGGCAATGATAATTTAGTGTGCTTGTGATATTCTCCATTTATGTATATCTGTTCTTAATTTTAATACAGATAGTTTTTTATTATATTTTCTGCTTTTCACTATCAATCGCCCGGGTGGAATTGAAATAAAGGGTGGAAAATAAACTAAAAATTGAGAATCAAGAAAACGAAAAGATATAGGTCAATCACATTAATTATGGCTCAATCTTTACCATTAGCATAAAAGCGCTAATTACGGCAAGAGCTTACACCCACCCATTTTCCATTTGAACAATAATAAGTAAATATATCGCTTCCAGCGCTTTCATAAGAACAACATGAATTCCAAGTTGGACAGAATACTGAACCTGTGCTCCTGTAACTACATCTACAAAGTCCATTTTAATTAACGGATCCTGGCCACTATTTGCACGGATCTTATGCGACTGCTATTGCATTTACAGCATTATAAACATCTTGAACTTAAGAGTACGTTGAAAGAGTTCCCATAATACTGTTGTATACTGTACTCTGCTGTATACAGTACATCTTTCAAATATTATTACGTTGAAACTGTGTTTGTCATGTACGTTTAAACATCTGTGAGTTGCGTTTTAGTTGTTGAAATTTGAGTTGAGACACCGTTTATTTTTGACTCAATTGAAGTTTGGGAACCTGTGAGTTGAGTTTTTAAGGCGTCAATTTTCGTGTTCGCGGTTGAAACGGATGAGTCCAAAGTTGTAAAACGGGTATTAATGGATGATGCTAGATCGGTAATTTGGTCTTTTTGAGCTGTAAAATTGTTTTTGATATTTAGTTGATTGTCATTAATAAGAGTAGTTTAAGTATCAAGCTTAGTTTTAAGCGTGTTATTAATTGCAGATAAGTTTGCGCTGTTATCATTTTAAAAGTTTGTAATGTGCGAATCCATTAAGTTTAATGTAGATTACATATTCGTTCTGAAATCAGTGATTTGATCTTTTTGAGCTGTGAAATTGTTCTTAACATGCATTTAATTATCATTTATTACAGTTGTTTGTGTATCAAGTTTGGTTTTTACTGCATTAATATCGGCTTTATTTTCTGTTTAAATATCAGTAATGTGTTTATCAACATAATTAAATGACGTTACCATGTTTGCTCTGAAATCATCCATTGCAACTTTTTATGTGGTAAAGTTGTTTTTGATATTCACTTAGTTATCATTTATTAAAGTTGTCAGTCCACTAAATTCAGCATTAATTTGACTTGTTGTTTGGATGTATTTGTTTTCAATTTATCCAGTCATTATGTTGAACTAATTTGTGTTTTCTGCCCTTAGATCATTTATGTTTTTATGAACTGTTTAATTTGTGCTGATTATATTATTATTGGTAGCAAGGTCGTTATCGTTCATATTTTTAACGAATGCTGTTATATTGCTGATTATGAGCTGCTCCAAATCTATAAAAGCCGTTTTAAGTTCAAGTTCAGTTCTCTATATTTCAGTTCTGAGCTCATTTCCCAATATTGTAGCATTCTTCTGAGTATTTGAAAACTGATCAATTACATTAACGCAGAAAGAAATATTCAAATAGAACCCGAAATCGCACTCACATAAATTGTCTTAATCATTGAAAATAAAAGGATGCTCGCAAATAACAGTTTAATTTGAAAGTAAAGTTGAAAATTATGGTTATTACTGACAAATACCGTATGTGATATATTAATTTGGTGTTTTACAGATATTTGCACATAATAATGTTTCAAGTTCGGTTTAAGTTGCAATGAAAGATGAAGAACCAAAGTTAGGCATATTTTCAACACAAACTAAAAGAGAAGCGATAACAACATGAATATCAACATATATTTTAGAGCAAATATAACCATTTGATACACTATTATGGCTATTAAATCCTGTTAAAGTAGACTATGCTATCTTAAAGGATGTGAGTGTTTGGTTAACTTGGTTTACTAAACCAGATGAAAAATTGCTCTTAAATCTAAATGAAATATTTACTTCAGTTATTTAAACAATTAAAATAGATTTTAATATTAGAGCTGAAATGGAAACACCGTGTGCTATAAACTCTAGTTAAGATTTTTAAATATCAATATCGCATTACATACATATTAAAGCACCTGTTAGCATGGAATAATTAATTATTACAAATATATTTGAATTTATTATATCTTATTTTACTGTATTGAATCCAAAAACTGAAAACTAACTAACTTATTGCATTTACAATTATATATCTGATTTTTAAGTTGTTTCTGTATATATGAACATATGATTTGATTATTATGCAGAAAATATTTACTTATTAATTACTATACTATTAATATTTTTGAGTTTTTAGCAATATTAATATTATACATTATCAACTAATAAGTATTTGTCACATAAATTGGATGATTAGTAAGCCCCGTTTGATAACTATTTAAATATTATGATAATAGAAGATATTGATTACATTGTTAATGATAATAATAAACAAGATAAATATGATTTACATGAACATTTGACATTTACATGAATTATCGAGAAGCGTACGTCTGCTTGGTTCCAAGAGTGTTTCTTCCAGTTTTTCTTGTAGGCGTCATTGTTTTTGTTTTGTTGTTTGCGATCGAAGCAGTTGTTCATTT
>CAXDID010001171.1:63747-184316 GCA_963988835.1 Hexamita inflata
ATCGAGAAACGCAATAAGTTTCTGTATGCTTTACACACCAAAACATTTATGCGTGATGAACTATTTTGTACGATTTTTGAGCACACCAGCATTAGACCTAGGAAGACATTTTGTATTTATTTACATTAGTTCTTGAATTAATTTTCTATGGCTTCGTGGTTTCAGATAGCGTTAAATTGTCGGCGGCAAATTGTTAGTTAAATGACTATGCAAAAAATTCATGCACAAACGTAATTTCGATGAAAATATCGTGTAAAGATTTTATAAAAAATTACTATATAGAAGTGAAGACTGAAGTATTTGACTAAGTTTGACTAGTTTGACTAATATAGTACTATACAGCTTGCGCTTCACACATATTGTTGGATTATACGGCACTATTCAGTGCAAATTAAGTAAAAGCAGACTTTCTCAATCACATAAGCTACGAATAATTTGCCATAGAAGTAATGTAGAATCTATATGTGATCAGTGTTTTCGATCGGCTTCGAGTTGTGTGTAACTATAATGTGCATTTCGGAACTCAGAAGGAAATATAAAAGCGTTGTGAAAATACAATTATTTAGACAAATGAAACAACAGCGTTGTGCTATTTTATTTTGAAACAGCTGCACTTTTCAGTAATTATATGTACAGCCAGTTCAATAAAGCGGTGCAAATTTTCCTAGTGTGTATACACCACTATAACTTGCGAGCTGTTCTGTTACTATTGCAGAATTTATGTATTCCTAATTCAACGTAGAGTCGAAACCCTCAATTTGGAAATCTCAACTTAAATGGCGTGGCCATGTCTATTTACAAAGATCATAGTTGCTGACGGAGAGTGATAATAAAGCTAATAAGGTAGTTGTGATATAATCAGTTTTTATGCTGTAAAGTTCGGGAAAACTTAGAACATATATGCTGACAGCATACCACAACTAGAAAGCTTTCAAACTGAGATGCCATTGGTTTGAAATTATAATGCAGCCCACGTCTTTTTGACACTAGATAAATGCTACGATAACCTTAATGTAACTGAATTTCTATTGAACGCCGGTTGTCGACGCATTAATTTAATGCAAAACAGAGCTAATTTGGAAACCGCAGAATGGGGTCATAACCGTCCGGCATGGCTGCCGCTGTTTTTCTACTAGGTATTTGTAACAGATCGGCGTACTATCACGTGTAGGTAGAAAACACAAACCCATAACTCAGGATCTAAATCACATTTGTTCAGAATGATTAACAGAATCCAAGCGTCAGCAGTTATCAAATTATCAGGTTGCCGCTACTTTGTTTCCTGGTATAATATTTATATATTGACGTTGAGTGAACCAAAATATGGATTGTTACATCATTACTTAATCTATCATCGCTTAATAAAATTATGCTCACATATCAACTTTAGATGGATAGGAATCAAGATTCTGGTCATTTTACAGAAATTATATATTTGGTCAAATCATCTAAATATCAGGTCAAATGTTGAATATGAAGAGGTGTTCCTGAATTTACGTGTGTGGAGTTTCTTCAAACGTAAACGCGTCCACTTCTGAAATGTGAAAATGTTGTAATATCAAATGCAAATTCTACAGTGCTGAGCTGAACTTGAATGCATTTTAATATAGGATGGGATGGCCACAGCTTATCGAGAAACGCAATAAGTTTCTGTATGCTTTACACACCAAAACATTTATGCGTGATGAACTATTTTGTACGATTTTTGAGCACACCAGCATTAGACCTAGGAAGACATTTTGTATTTATTTACATTAGTTCTTGAATTAATTTTCTATGGCTTCGCGGTTTCAGATAGCGTTAAATTGTCGGCGGCAAATTGTTAGTTAAATGACTATGCAAAAAATTCATGCACAAACGTAATTTCGATGAAAATATCGTGTAAAGATTTTATAAAAAATTACTATATAGAAGTGAAGACTGAAGTATTTGACTAAGTTTGACTAGTTTGACTAATATAGTACTATACAGCTTGCGCTTCACACATATTGTTGGATTATACGGCACTATTCAGTGCAAATTAAGTAAAAGCAGACTTTCTCAATCACATAAGCTACGAATAATTTGCCATAGAAGTAATGTAGAATCTATATGTGATCAGTGTTTTCGATCGGCTTCGAGTTGTGTGTAACTATAATGTGCATTTCGGAACTCAGAAGGAAATATAAAAGCGTTGTGAAAATACAATTATTTAGACAAATGAAACAACAGCGTTGTGCTATTTTATTTTGAAACAGCTGCACTTTTCAGTAATTATATGTACAGCCAGTTCAATAAAGCGGTGCAAATTTTCCTAGTGTGTATACACCACTATAACTTGCGAGCTGTTCTGTTACTATTGCAGAATTTATGTATTCCTAATTCAACGTAGAGTCGAAACCCTCAATTTGGAAATCTCAACTTAAATGGTGTGACCATGTATATTTACAAAGATCATAGTTGCTGACGGAGAGTGATAATAAAGCTAATAAGGTAGTTGTGATATAATCAGTTTTTATGCTGTAAAGTTCGGGAAAACTTAGAACATATATGCTGACAACATACCACAACTAGAAAGCTTTCAAACTGAGATGCCATTGGTTTGAAATTATAATGCAGCCCACGTCTTTTTGACACTAGATAAATGCTACGATAACCTTAATGTAACTGAATTTCTATTGAACGCCGGTTGTCGACGCATTAATTTAATGCAAAACAGAGCTAATTTGGAAACCGCAGAATGGGGTCATAACCGTCCGGCATGTATTGCTGCTGTTTTTCTACTAGGTATTTAGGAATAGACTGCGCTATCACGTGTAGAAAACACAAACCCATAACCTTACGATCTAAATCACATTTGTCTGAATGATTAACAGTGAACTAAGCGTCATAAGTTATCTAAATTACTTGCTGTCAGCTACTTTGTTTCCTGGTATAATATTTAATATTGACGTTGAGTGAACCCTGCATTATGGATTGTTACATCATTGTATAATCTATCATCGCTTAATAAAATTATGCTCACATATCAACTTTAGATGGATAGGAATCAAGATTCTGGTCATTTTACAGAAATTATATATTTGGTCAAATCATCTAAATATCAGGTCAAATGTTGAATATGAAGAGGTGTTCCTGAATTTACGTGTGTGGAGTTTCTTCAAACGTAAACGCGTCCACTTCTGAAATGTGAAAATGTTGTAACATCAAATGCAAATTCTACAGTGCTGAGCTGAACTTGAATGCATTTTAATATAGGATTGGATGGCCACAGCTTATCGAGAAACGCAATAAGTTTCTGTATGCTTTACACACCAAAACATTTATGCGTGATGAACTATTTTGTACGATTTTTGAGCACACCAGCATTAGACCTAGGAAGACATTTTGTATTTATTTACATTAGTTCTTGAATTAATTTTCTATGGCTTCGTGGTTTCAGATAGCGTTAAATTGTCGGCGGCAAATTGTTAGTTAAATGACTATGCAAAAAATTCATGCACAAACGTAATTTCGATGAAAATATCGTGTAAAGATTTTATAAAAAATTACTATATAGAAGTGAAGACTGAAGTATTTGACTAAGTTTGACTAGTTTGACTAATATAGTACTATACAGCTTGCGCTTCACACATATTGTTGGATTATACGGCACTATTCAGTGCAAATTAAGTAAAAGCAGACTTTCTCAATCACATAAGCTACGAATAATTTGCCATAGAAGTAATGTAGAATCTATATGTGATCAGTGTTTTCGATCGGCTTCGAGTTGTGTGTAACTATAATGTGCATTTCGGAACTCAGAAGGAAATATAAAAGCGTTGTGAAAATACAATTATTTAGACAAATGAAACAACAGCGTTGTGCTATTTTATTTTGAAACAGCTGCACTTTTCAGTAATTATATGTACAGCCATGGCGAATGAGGGGTCGAGTGCTTATAGATTGACTTTTGGCATAAAAATAAAATATTACATTACTTCTAAATCTCATAAAATTTGAAAATCAAAAAGTTGTCTGCATGCATTTTATTGAAATATAACAAGGATTTTGCGGAATTTATAGAAATTGATTCACATACAAATTGTAATATTTTTGGTAACTTCCACACCATTTTGAGCACTTTTTATTTTAATCCACTTCATTAATAAAACTATGAGATTTGTGTCTGCAGAGTTCGTATTAGAATAAGTATGAAAAGTCTAAGCTTAAAAATAAAGTTTCCCTCAAAATAAAATTGTTTCAGTTGTACTGAAGTTACTAAAGTTTAAAGTTAAAACTTACTAATAAATGGGTAGCTAAATCTTAAAAATCTCTGTCCTGAATATCAGTATTTTATGAAAAATCGTTGGAAGCGAACTTTAATAGCTTGCCGTCAATGCTTCGATTTTAAGTTATATATTCAAATTTGGTTTCAGTGGGAAGCAACGAGACTTTTGTTATGATAGGAAAGTAACATGGTGTCCAAACGCAGTCGAACAGCTCAGTTTTAGTTAAATGAACGAATCTCGCCATATGAGATAACTCATCAAATCTCTTATAAAATTTATAAATCCGAATAAACGCGATTTTCACTAAAATTTTAAGAAGGCTCAAATAGAATAATTTAGCTTATTACTTACAAAAGAAGGTAAATTAAGTTGCACAATCTCACCACGCCTTATCTTATTTGAGGATCCGACCTCTTTATCTTATTATCAGTCATTGCTTCAACTAATATTACCAACGCACGTGAAAACTTATTACTACATAATACATCAGAAAAATGAATATCGCTGGTTTGTTTGATGAATTCAAATTTTACACAAAATAATTTCAAATGAGTTTCAAAAGCTGGATTTCTAAAAAACAATAATAGTAAAATTTTCTATGAAAGGATGATTGTATTATATTTCGTCGCATAATCTATAACAATCAATAACGATACTAAATATGCATGTAAATACTTTGATAACTGGTTTTAGGATTTTCTTGCTATTTGTGCAAACTGAAATATCATTTTTGAGATTCGTTACCACGTAATAACAATACAAGACTAATAATGAAGAAAATCTTACCAATTCTTTAAAGTCCACTCCGAACTCAAGATATTCTATTAAGCACAGTAATCGAGTTGGGACCGAGATCAGAAGGCGTGTTGAAATTAATTGAATGAATTTGTTTTACCTTGGCCGCGAATAATAAAGTAAAATTTTATTTAAATTATGCATCACACTCCAAAATTTACACTTCAAATATGGTCACTAAATGAAATTATAGTTGAAGCCACAACTAGTTGGTGCACTAAGTAGCTTGGGATTCTTTGTAAAATTATATATTTCAATATAAATTTAAGTAGTTGCTTTGAAAAAATAGTTTGTAAAAGACGCTTCATTATTTTCAACTTTTAATCAGCACACAACTTTAACTTGATGGAAACTTGCACATCGCTAGCATGTTGACTCGATTTCTTGTGCGATACATTGAACGGTGATTTGAGTTTCGAGTGTTTCATAATTTCAATAGTACTGTGGTGTCCGAGCCAACTTTGATTTTAACAAATGTTTATGTAATAATTGCGCTTGAAAATTAAATCACTGTATTTATGCTAATTATAACATATTCAATTAATTCTGCGGTTCATTTCTTTTTCACTTCATCCTTCAAATGACGAAGCACACACGAAGCCGACGGATCACAATACAAGAGCGTCGCATAATGATGAGAATGTGAGAAACAGAATCACAAACTGTTGCAACCAAGAAATACATTGCTTGTTGCCTTCAATGTAGTCTCCAAACTGTTTATTCCATTTTTAAGCACTTTGAAGTTACAGGCAAGCTAGAAGCTTCTCATGCCGATAATAGTGTCAGAAAATTTGACTAAGCTGAGATTTTCGCGTTGTTAAATATCGCCAGAGCCATAGATTCGAAACTCGACGAATCATAGCTGAAAAATACTAAGCCCTTCGTGGAATTTCCATGTCTCTAACAACGGTATCTCGTCTCCTGGCCAAATTCAGTTTAAGCTTCTATGTTGCTAAGATAAAGCCAAAACTTACCGAAAAGCATAAATTGGAAAGTTTGAACTTTGCTCGAATGAACCTGAAACAACCAATTGAATATTGGAGAACTTTTTAGTATACCGATGAGTATCGCTCAAAATGCTATGCAAATCGAGCGAGTAGAGTGCTCAGAACACCTAAAGACGAGTGGAATCCGAAGTATTTTCTCGAAGTGTAAAATATGGACTGTTTTCGTGCATGATCTATAGTACGATTAGCTATAGATATAAGGGTCCATTATGGTTTATGCCGTGCGGTACGACCATGAATTCAATTGTCAATTCTTAAGTTCTCAGACAAGTTACACTTCCATCACTTAATAGCATAACTTGAAGTTGCAACAAGATAACGCCCCGACACATTTTAGTAAGTATATGAAAAACTTTTATACTGCTAACAACATTGAGCTCTATCGCTTTCCAGTAATGAGTCCAGACTTAAATCCACTTTTTCACTGCTGGAATCCACTGAAGTCAAACATTTCCCCTGAAGAATGTACCACATATGACTTATTAAATGAAGAAGTAAAGAGGGCGTTGGAGTAAATCTCGTTAGATATCATCAATCATTTGATTGACTCTATGCCCAAAAGGTTAGAAGAAGTAATAAAATAGAAAGGAGACGCTACTAAACATTGAGTTAATATATAGTTAAAATTAATACAAAAAATAGTTTTGAAATAGTTAGTATTTTTTGAAATCAAAGTTGGCTTGGCGACCACAGTATATTAGTGTAAGAAACGGGATTAAATACAAAAGTAAAAATTGAAGTAGCGGCTGCGGCAATCCAGGTTTTTTTGAAGATATTTACTGAAATAGTAAATGGCGTCTCGTCAAGTTTTGACTTAGTTAATTTGTTTCAACAACCAACAAATATCAAATAATTAAAAATAATTTTTTTCGGAAATACATTCTGTGGAGTTTTAAATTAAACTACTACAATTAAATTATCTGATTGCTTATCAGCACTTATTAGTTATCTAAATTTCATAAGCTAAGAAAACATAATAGTGATCATATTTTAGCTGCACTTAACAGCTCATATTGATTCTGTATAGAAGTAGTACAGTTTATTGGTATAGTCTTACATTAACTATGGTAACGTAAAGTATTTGAGCTTCTTACGTAATAATGCTTTGAGTCTTACAACTTCGACTTTTTGCCCCTTCTAATATCTACTAAAATACGATACTTAATCAAAACTATTTGGTCTCATATTAATATAAATATAATAAACAGTTTAATAATTTTTTAAGTTTCATTAAACTCCACTTCATCTTAAATTGTATTCATAGTGCTAAAGTATTGTAATATAAATAAGATTGAAAACTGAACGACGCAGAAATTAATTCAAAGAGACTTTATGACCTAAAATTATTAAAATATTTGGTATTGTGTAAAAATATTATTATGATTAGAATCAAGGTTTCAAAATTCAATAATATGAGTACAATACATTAACTCCGATTGATACATAATGAGCTTATTTAATACAAAATACATTTAGAGCAGTTGAGTCTGATTACATTCCTATCTCCTTCCTAGCATTTTACAAAATTTTATAAAGTATAATTCTAAGAAATTAAACTTAAAGCATTTAATTAGTAGTAGAAGTTGATATAATTGTTCTTAAATATTTGTTTACATCGTTGAAGTTTAATGGTTCTGAAACCTCCTTTTATACCTCCAAAAATATTTTGTTGTTAATAATTAATGATGAGATATTAACCAATACTTAATTAATGAGATAATGACCCCTTAATAATAACAATTCTAAATTGAATTCAGCTACTACAAACTTCGTTGTCGTGTTTTCGAATTCACAAATTTGTAGGTTAAGTGTGATAACTCAGCAATTCGAATCGACAATAACGTCTAGTGCTCACCAGCGATTTTTAAACATCTAAAATGATTCCTAGAAGAAATATATGAATGATCGCGGAAATGTCTTTTTAACATTTTTTCAAAAGCAAACTAATTTGAGAAGATTTTGAAATAAGAAAAATTATGATATTTGTAGTTTCTTTATTTGGCATCATATCTGAAAATAAGTCTGGATTGCCGCAGCATGAGAACCGGTATTTAAGCTACTTTTGTGCATTAATTTACTTTGAAGAAATATTAGAAATTGTAAATTTTGATCTTTTCTCCAAATATAGAGCGATTGAAGCAATACAAGTCAAGTATGTTAGATAACCTTAATATCACTTGTATTAATATACTAATAAAATGTTTACACTAGTGACGGGAATCAAGATAAGGCCAAAATCAGGTTGGAAAAATGGAGTGTAAAGGAAACTTAAAAATGAAGTTATTTTACTTTAATATTTCGAAGGGTATGTAATGCATTATATTTATAAAATTTCACTCCTAGATTCCAAAAAAAGTTCAGAAATATTACTGTTATTAAGCCAAAGAATACTAGTTGCCAATATTGGTCTTAAATCATAAAACAGCTTCGTATCATGGTTGTATATAGTAGCCCAATTTTGAGGCCTACTCAACTAAGTTTATGTGTCAAACAATAATTTTTCTAAAATTAGGTTAATCTTCTCGAGCAGACCACATTGGTAACTAAAACTGAAGCTCTCGTCACCTTACGATGACGAATTAAATAGTTATTATTAAACCACCCAAAGACAGCTAAAATCTAAAATGTTCCTGAAATACCCAAGCTAAACTGACTTTAATCTTAAAAAATGTATTAAAAAGTTTTAGTCACACAAATAATTTTTTGTTACTTGGCCCTTCAAATTGATAACGATAATAAAATACTGATATTCAGGACAGACAAAATTAATCTCGAATTTCAGAGTATTTATAAACTTTTGTAAACTTCATTGAATGACTGCAGTGAGCAGAGTTGGAAGGAACGGATCAGAATATCGAGTAGTCTTGAACTATATGTTTCTTTCGTTGAAGCATAGAGAATTCTGAGTTTAATTGTCATGAAGGCCAAGTAGTCTTCGAGCACTCATAACTTATTAAACCTAAGAAGGAGGAAGCGTCAGACACATACCAATTTTGGAAATTTTTAGATAGAGATAAGTAAATTTCATTATAATATTTTATCGATTTATATAAATTCTGAAAAAAGCGCACTCAACTCCACTCCTCAAAATAAACCGTTGAAATTTGCTAATATTTTTGAACCTAAAATTCCTTCAATTTACAAAATAACAGGGCGATGCTATCTATATATGATGATACTTGCACAAGACCAAAGCGAACAAATAAAAGTCAAAATTATATAGGATAATGAGTGCCTCAAATTGAGTCGAAAATACAGAATTTGTTGCGATTGTAGTTAAGCATTGCAGTGAGTCGAACTCAAAGCCAAATATTAGAACCCCCTGTTAAATGACCGAAACTAGCTGTATTTAATGGGACGATTTTGGCCCAATTTCATAGCCAAATTATAACTGATTTAAGCGTACAAGTAATATCAAAGTTGGACGAATTGGTTTGCAGAAAAGTTGCTTCCTTTGAGCAAACTAATCTAGAATTTGATTTCCACGTAAGACTTATTTATTGAATAAGTTGGACTAAAAATCGAAACGATACTGAAATTATAACGGTAAGTTCAAGTTGTGTTAAGTTAACTCTATTTATTAGTGATTGTGTATATCCTAATTATATGCCATAACAATACCTGAACATTCGGTATTAAGAATCCAAATTCAAATTTTTCATTTTTGAGGGAAATAGTTTGGCTAGCAGCGTTCGTGAGAAAATAATTTACTAAATTAATACTTGTTTAAGATCTAATTATATGTAGTAATCAGACCTCGTAAAGCTAACTATTAGTTTTAATTTATTCAACAATATAATTTGGGTGTTGACAAAATGTTATTTATCTGGTCCTGTTACAGTTATGAAATATTCGATTATAAATAATAATGTTCCCTCGTTGGTAAATTGTTGTCATGGTTCTTCATGAAATTATGAAATTATGTTGAACAGAAGAGTATTAAACATTTCTAATAATGGAGCAGTATAACTATAATAGGAGTATTATTTAAATAATTAACACTCGATTTCTTAAGAAGCTTATTGAGTGAGTTGTTATAATTACACCGTCAAATTTTAGTATAGTCTAGACTCAATAACGAAACTGTGATTGATCTTGACAATTCTATAAATAATATTAAATAATAATTACAATTCTTTAGTATCATTAGATTAACTCTTCACCATGTCAAAATACACCCACTTTTAATCAAATAATATATTTTTCAGAATAAGTACAGTATCAACTCGTCGTATGATAGCATTTCTATATTAATTAATATCCAACTGTTAATAAATTTCAATATAAATTTTGTATCACTTCACGCTATAACATCAAAATGTACCATAATTTTGATTCGCTTGTTTCACAGTATATTACAGACTCAAAGCAATACGACGTATATTTAAGATAATAGACCAATAAGCTTTATTATTAGCTTCCTTATCAACTATTAATTTTTATATTTTTTCATCTAGACTGTTACAAGACTGTTTTATCATGAAATGGCCAGACCATAAATTAAAAATATGCTACGGTAAATTAATTAGTTACATGTTGATTGCAACACAGTTCAATTTAATTCCGCCTACAGTGAATTCATAAATAATTCTTAAAATATTTTACTTAAAATTATTTAGTGAGCGTAAGAGACTAGTACAAGTCATCTATTGGAGGTACTATAATTTTATATAAGACCATTTGTAACAAAAAGTTGGTAAACAAACCCCTATAAAATTGATTGTATTATCTCAAAATTATGTAAATTTCTCCTACTAAAAATATGAAAATATGAGGGTTTTCGTTAATTATGTAACTGAAGATCTTTTCTAACGGCTGTTATAGAATCTTATAAATACTATATATCTCAACAAAACGAAATATAAAGGAATAATGTTACAACGGTATGGGTCAGCTTATAACTCTAAAATTAGTGTAAAAAGGGACGTTTTCCATAATCACTATAATCACTAAATCTCTTGGGGTTTTCTCTCGCTTAACATTGTTCACATATAACTTTTTTATTATCCCCACTTCACATGTTTTTTGAACTTATTAGTATGTCGTCAGACGATAATCAGTGAGCTTAGTATTATAAGGACTCCAACTAACATTATTTATGAAAACAGATTAAATTACTCACACACCAAATTTTTTGCAGGGGCCATGTACAGCCAGTTCAATAAAGCGGTGCAAATTTTCCTAGTGTGTATACACCACTATAACTTGCGAGCTGTTCTGTTACTATTGCAGAATTTATGTATTCCTAATTCAACGTAGAGTCGAAACCCTCAATTTGGAAATCTCAACTTAAATGGTGTGACCATGTATATTTACAAAGATCATAGTTGCTGACGGAGAGTGATAATAAAGCTAATAAGGTAGTTGTGATATAATCAGTTTTTATGCTGTAAAGTTCGGGAAAACTTAGAACATATATGCTGACAACATACCACAACTAGAAAGCTTTCAAACTGAGATGCCATTGGTTTGAAATTATAATGCAGCCCACGTCTTTTTGACACTAGATAAATGCTACGATAACCTTAATGTAACTGAATTTCTATTGAACGCCAGTTGTCGACGCATTAATTTAATGCAAAACAGAGCTAATTTGGAAACCGCAGAATGGGGTCATAACCGTCCGGCATGTATTGCTGCTGTTTTTCTACTAGGTATTTAGGAATAGACTGCGCTATCACGTGTAGAAAACACAAACCCATAACCTTACGATCTAAATCACATTTGTCTGAATGATTAACAGTGAACTAAGCGTCATAAGTTATCTAAATTACTTGCTGTCAGCTACTTTGTTTCCTGGTATAATATTTAATATTGACGTTGAGTGAACCCTGCATTATGGATTGTTACATCATTGTTTAATCTATCATCGCTTAATAAAATTATGCTCACATATCAACTTTAGATGGATAGGAATCAAGATTCTGGTCATTTTACAGAAATTATATATTTGGTCAAATCATCTAAATATCAGGTCAAATGTTGAATATGAAGAGGTGTTCCTGAATTTACGTGTGTGGAGTTTCTTCAAACGTAAACGCGTCCACTTCTGAAATGTGAAAATGTTGTAACATCAAATGCAAATTCTACAGTGCTGAGCTGAACTTGAATGCATTTTAATATAGGATTGGATGGCCACAGCTTATCGAGAAACGCAATAAGTTTCTGTATGCTTTACACACCAAAACATTTATGCGTGATGAACTATTTTGTACGATTTTTGAGCACACCAGCATTAGACCTAGGAAGACATTTTGTATTTATTTACATTAGTTCTTGAATTAATTTTCTATGGCTTCGTGGTTTCAGATAGCGTTAAATTGTCGGCGGCAAATTGTTAGTTAAATGACTATGCAAAAAATTCATGCACAAACGTAATTTCGATGAAAATATCGTGTAAAGATTTTATAAAAAATTACTATATAGAAGTGAAGACTGAAGTATTTGACTAAGTTTGACTAGTTTGACTAATATAGTACTATACAGCTTGCGCTTCACACATATTGTTGGATTATACGGCACTATTCAGTGCAAATTAAGTAAAAGCAGACTTTCTCAATCAATACCTAACATTTCTTTCACAAGAAAACGAAGATTTGAAACAAGAAAATCGAATTCTTAAGCGAAATCTTTAAGAAACCGAGACATATAATAAATTGGGTAATTAAATAGACACAAAGCGATAATTCGTGAGCAGAAAGAAGCCAGATTAAATGCAGTAATTTGAAGAGTTTTTGCATCACAGTGTAACTTTAGATGTTCCAGAGTCGCCATAAAAGAATAAAATGGAGCAATCGATGAAATTTAAACCAAGTCAGTCACCATTTAAAGAAACTTTTGGTCTTAGTAGCGATGAGCAGCAAGAATTGTTCGGTCTTGATTAAGAGTGACTTTATGTAAATTATCAATAAATCTAGTCACTGATTGTACTTATTAGTTTGTTTTCCAATGTGTTTATTGAAAGTAATATAACTACCCTTCTGTTTATCTGGTTTGCAAATTATTAAAGAGTTAGAATCAGGATGAAACATTTTAATTTGCTTTTATACGTACCAATTCAAAGAAATTGCAATTGTGTTTAAAACTGTACAACTTATGCAACAACTAATTGATGATAAAGAATTGTCTAAAACGAGTACCATGTATTATAGTAAGCAAATAAAAATCTGACTTGCCTCGTAGTGACAGCACATTTGATAGTAGTCTATATTTATTAAAGAATAGGCTAAAATCATACTCGCGCAGTTTAACTACACTATACTAATTGAAAAAGTTGTTTTATAAAGAATTATTTCTCTAGCGGTGATCAAAAGAACTGTTAGCTACAGCAACCTTTCTTCTAACATGATTAAACAAATATTATGAAATTCTTGTAACATCATATCTTCAAATTGGAGGGAAAGATTCTAATTGTTATACAAATGTAATTTATATAATAAGTTAGTAAAAGTATGAAAGTAAAAGAAAAATCAAGTATTCAAAGTGAAATCTAACCAACATACATTTTCTGAGACTTTCATTCAAAAATATGGTTTCAATGAAACTTTTATCTAATATTTAATATTAATTTTCACTTTAAAACGAATTTGTGTTGTGTTTTCATGCTTACAGCTTGTGAAGCTGGTGATAGTAAAATCCCAATCATCTTAATTCACGGCTTCGATTGGGATGAAACTGCATTTGATTAATTATTGATTAATATTTAAAACGATTTCCCCGATAGAAAAGTTGTAGCACCTAAAATACTGTTCAGATCATTTTCATCGATATTTACCGGTACTTCTAGATACGTCCGTGGGGTAGCCACTGCTATAAGGAAAGCTGCGAGGGGCTCCGAATGCATAGATTTAATTGGTCATTCTCAAGGAGGCCTTATGTCTCGAGCTTATATCTAATTGTACAGCGGATTCCATAATAATTATTATCCAGAAGTACGAAATTTTATCTCTTTGGCTGGCGCTTAGGGAGGATACTTTTGCGATGATTAATGCTCATCGTTTGATTCTGTGTTAGTTGATTCTTTCATGTCATTTTTCAAAAAGCCTTAAATCGCATACTCAAGTTTCTCTCAAACAAGAATTATGCCTGGCGGTTATTGGAGAGATCCATATCATTATAAAGACCTGTACCAAAAGCAATGTAATATTTTGGCTCAGATAAATGGAGAGTGCACAGACCAGATTTTAACATCTGGACGAGAAAGGTTCATCAAGCTCGCCAAGTTCTACACCTTCTACTCGAATGTAGACGAAACGCTGCTTCCAGCCACGTCTGGGAACTTCGCGATGTACGAACCGGAAACGGGTAACTACCTGCCCATCATGAACAACCCGATATTTTTAAACGATAACTTCGGTCTGAAGACGCTTTACGACGCGGGCAAGTGGAAGACCTGCCGAGTTGACATTCTACACGACCAGTTTGTTGAGTAGTAAGATTTTTACGTCAACTATCTGAAATTAGTTCTATAGGGCAATGATAATTTAGCGTGCTTGTGATATTCTCCATTTATGTATGATAACTAATATATATTTATTTATTGCGTTTAGATGTATTGTTGAATGATACCTGTTCTTAATTTTAAGATAATGTTAAAAATAATATATATTATATAATTAATATAATGCACTTATGTCCACTTCAATGAATGCAAATAATATACTGACAGTAAATTAGTTAGAAACTGCAGCTAATAAAGAGATCAGTTTCGGAGATTTGATAAATTTGTTCGATTTGACGCATATGTTCACGCAGAAGTAAATAGTGAATAGTTACAGGGCCTTAATGCGTTCAGTTGACACTTTGAAGTAGAAGGTGGTTTCCAGTGAGAGCAGAGTGCAGTATTTGCTGAATCACTGCGAGAAACAGCAGTTCTAGCTCTGGTTCAATAATCAAACGCGTTCCTCCCCTTAAATTAAAAATAAAAATTTGCTTGATGAAAATAATCTCTTGAAGCTCAAATTCGAGTCTATGACAAAAGAAAGAGATTTAACGGAGCAAAATCTGTTGCAGAATTATAAGCGTCTTGAAAACGCGTTGGAAGTGGAAAGAAATCTTAACGCAGAGCTGTAAAAGCGAATTGATGAAGCGGAAGGCGCCAAATACTTCAAGAAAGTGAACGAGTCCAAAGAGAAATTAGTGAGGAACGAATCTAGAGAAGACAATTTGAGAGAAGCAAATTGCGATAAGTCTCAAAATTTTGAATTGGACTCGTTTCACTTCTCACAAAATAATTCGCGCAATAACTCATTTGTGTTCAATAAATTTGAAAACGCAGCAACTGAACAAGAACTCAACAATTTAAAATAAATGAACAATTTGCAATAAAAACAAATTGATGAACTAAATGAAAACAAACTGAATCTAGAAGAACAAATTTAGATCCTAAAGCACGAACTATTCAATGGTTAAATAAATCAAGGTATTGAATCACCTCAAATAATGGAACTAAATAATGAAATAATCCGATACAAACAAGATTTACAAACGTAAATGAACTATATCAACACCAAGTAAACAATAAACCAAATTATTGCACAAATATAATAATAGAATTCTGAGATCGTTGAGAGCAACCGATTAGAATTAAATAGACATAAAACCATAATTACGAATAATTAGACTCAATACGATAAATTGATACTATAAATTTATAGTGTTGAAAAAGAAATTGACGAAATTAATATTGACCAACAACTAATATAGAGTTAATTATAATAAAAAACATTAGTGGTACGGTTAACGAAGAAATGGAGTGGGATGAATTAAATTCATTTATTATGGCAACTATTATATACTTCTTATTTTTATGTAATATTATTCTTATAGCTACTCTCCTATATTATGTGATTTTTACTAACTTTTATACTTATATCTTCATGAATCAGTCTAATTGGCACCATCTTAAAATTTTGTATTAGTTATAAAGTGAATACTAACTACAACCATCAGACTCTTCATATATACTTATATCTATATTTTTCAAAGTAGATAAAAATTACAACAGTTCAAATGCCAGTATTATGGGAAGTCAATTATAGACAATTATTTATTTTAATATTCAAGACAAAGCTAAACACTGAAGACAATATGAAGTATATTTAGTTTACTGATTTCTTTAATATAGTATATATGTAAATTATCATTTTTTATAATGTGGTTTGTGGTAGTGTTGTTTTCAATAATAAAAATATAAAATGATAGTTATAACTAAATAATGTTAATATTGAACTGACGACAGGGCATGTAATATATTTATTCAAATCCACAATAATTTGTCATTATTTATTAATCTTGTAAGAATTTATGCAAAAAGCAATCAATTTGAATTTCAAATATAAGATAATCATGTACTTATTACAAACTCACATCAAAAGTGGATATTATAATGTTTACGTTATCATCTGAATTTTCAACAAAGAGTTTTAAAGTTACTTGAAGTGGAAACTGCTTCAAACATAAATCCTTAATTACTTTATGACTTAAGCTTCTCAAATAAACAATTATTTTTTAAGAATGTTTTTAATTTGTTACATTATTGTTCAATTAATATTAAAATCTTTTAATAGAGTCGATTTAGTTGACAATGAGCCATTCTCATTTTTGTATATAATACAATAATATTTATGTTAGGTATGACTTGGCTCGAGCGCCTTGTGAAACTAAATGTTATTAAAACACTAATTAGTTAAAACACTAAAACAATTATATATTTAAGTGTTGCTTGAAGTTGTGAGAGATCCATATACTAAGATAGCATATGTTATTTTATTAAATTTATAATTGCTATATTTGTGATTATTTTTATCAGATTTGATATTTTTTAATAAATTGTTAAATTAATATTACCATATAACTAGATAGTTATTAAACATTGAAGAACTGACTTCCCATATTTCTCAAAATAATTTACAATATAGTTCAGATTGGTAACAATTTAACTAAAAGTTAGGTTCAAAGGCATTCAGGATCATGACATATTAATATTATCTCATAACGCTATTTGCGATATAGATATATGATGAACTTTTTAAATTGAATGAGTTATGACATAATTGACTTCTAGGTTATTTGATTACTTTTATTATTTTTTAATAAGTTAAAATAGCTTTATTTGATATTTACCAGTAAAACCTCCAGTTAAAGTAAGGTAACATGTTTCTGGGTTGTTTTGGAAAGAAATATGGAATTGATACCTTAGTAATTTTAGAGTGTTAAATTAACACGTTTTATTGGTGCTATATATCACTACATGGTCGAGTTTTCCCGAAGTATCATCAGTTTGGTCTGTTATATAGTTTAACAACTCTTTGCGGAGGCTCATTTATAATCGAGGTGTGGAATTTGTTATATTAATGATATTTATATAAAATAATACCAAAAAATATTTGTAAAATGAAATGCCAAAGGATTTTCAAAAATGTTACATTATATATAAGTAAGATATGGAATTTCTGTAATCTCTGTTAACCCAATATAATGCAACAAAGAAAATATCATTTTGACAAGCTTCAATTTTGTGCCACACCTAAACCGGACCACTAATATAAAAAACAATATAAATACATTAAATATCAAGAGATGTGGTTGAAAAATAACACTAAAATTCAATTTAGATTGCTAACTAGTACTAAAAACAAATATAACAATTAAAATAGGATTATGATCATAAAATTTCTGAATTTAATGAAGTACAACATTAATTTTAAGAGTATAAACACTAATATATTTTAAATTCATGCAAAACTGTATAACTCAACAGCATTAAGTAAGTTATTAATAACATTCAAGCATAAATACTACAAATTAAAAAGTAAGTTCAAAATGACTTGCAACAATAACCATTTCTCGATATTATTAAAGTTGTTAGTGAAAAATTATTATAATAAATCAGCAATTATAAGGACCTATCGATAAAAAATTAAGTACTTTAAGAATAATTGAATAACAATGAGATAAATGAAAACGAATTATCTAGTTAAATAAAATAACTTGAATTTAAATGCTAATCAAAAGAGTAATAAATTTAGCATTATTAGCAAAGCATCCAGTAATTGAATTTACTTTCACAATCTTAAATTGAATAACTAAAAGACTTATAAAAATAATTAACTGGTAAAAATGAGTAAATAGAACGTATAACTCAATAATTTAATTAAAATTAATCTTAAATTTCATTATTTTAACAATAAACAATATAATTAACATAGAATATAACTGAGTTGTAAACTAAATGTTCTTAAAACCAACAAAAATTAATGCAAACAAATAAATAGTAGTCATAATAAGAGACTGACAACATAAATTAAAAAATAGAACAACTAACACAGTAAATAAACTAAATTAATTTATTACTAGAGTAAACTAAACAATAGAATTGTTTCATGTTTTCTTAAAATGAATAGCAGTAACTAGTAATATAGCAACTTCAATAAAAACTAGAAAATAGTAATAAAAATTAATTTGAAATACAATAATATGAAATTGAAGCTAATTAAATGAAGAAATAGTTTACAATGTTGGTTATATAATTGGAGGAACGGGAACAATATTCACGCTAAATGGCAGAAAAACTGAAAAATTAACATTCAGAAATAATTACTTAATAAGATATTAAATTACAACTAGATCAGTTAATACAGCAAAAGAAAGAAAGTTAACAAATTATATTTACTTAAAAAGAAGAATCTGACAGACTACTTCAGTCTTTAAAGTAACTGAATTAAAAATTATATGATACATAAAACCAATTAGAAAAATTCAAAACATAATAGCCAAAACTTGAATGTTAAATTGAAGGAGAGTAAAACAAAATAAACCATGAAATATCATCGTTATAACATACCATTAAAGAACTAGAATTATAAATAATAGAAATTTAATCTTCAAACGATAAACAAAAACAGAAATTGTAAGACTAAATTTATAATGTGTAATAGTAGCTCACCGAATCTATTTAACAAAATGATAATTTACAAATAGAATTATAAAGTCAATCATTAACATTATCAACTTAGGTTTCGTAACTACAGTTCAAATTAGATTCTCAAGAAAGAAAGATGGCATAAGAAAAGAAGTTAAATGAATTAAACTCTAATGAAAAAGAATAATTAATGGAATAAGTTAAAATGTTATAATTAAATATTCAAGATTAGTGTTAGAAAAGTAGTTAAAATGATAGTTAATAATTAGTAATGTAATAGTAGTTAATAATTTCTAAATAACAAGAAATTTGTAATTTAAACACAGATATTGACACAATAAAATAAATAAACTAAAACTTAATGGAGAAATTAGATGATTAGGCCAGTTAAATTGATACTTTGAAGCTTTAGAATAGCAACGATGCGAAAACTATTCAGAAAATGGAGCTAAAAGAAAACGAGTTGCACGAAGAAATAGAAGACCTGAAAGAGCGCATTCTGATGGCTCAAGAGCAAAACTAAAACAACATGGTTTAGTCCAACGCTTTTGATAATCAGTTTGATTCTTAGAAAGTTAAGCAATACGAAGCCGAGATTTAATAGTTGAAAGAAGACCAGTAAAAACACGTGAAGTAAATACAACAGCAACTCCAGGAAATTGAAACAGTTTAACACAGGTTCAAGACTCAACTGCAAGATAAGGAGACAGAGATAGAACAGCTGAAATCCTTATTGGAGAAGAACCAGTAAGACAAACAAAGTAATGACCAAATGCCTTAAGAAGTTTAGTCTAAAGAGAATAATATTTCTAAAGAGCTCGTTGAAAAAGTTGATCAATTTTAAAGCAGCATCCAAGAACAGGACAGAGAGATCCAGAAGCTGAAGGAATAAGAAAACAACCAGATTCAGCAAATATAGCAGCTGAAAGATAAGTTGTCCCAACTTTAAGAAGACTTCCAACAGCAGTTGGAACAGAAGAACGCCACCATCAAACAGCTGGAACTTCAAGCGTTCGAAAGCCAGAGAAATAATAACAACACCGACGTAAAAGAATACCAAGACAAAATAGAGACACTTGAGAAAGAACTGGTCCAGACCCAGCTCCAGATCTCAGAGAGAAGTACGAAACTCCACAGGCTGGAGACCGCGGAAACCCAGCACAAGCAGCTGATCTCCAAGCTGGAGTCGGAGCTTAGCAGCAACAAGGAGCAGCATCAGCTGGTGCAAATGTCCCAGATGTCCAAGATGGCGACGTTGGACAGCTCGTCGGCCAAAGAGCTCTCCTACCAAGACCTGGCGGACCAGACCTGGAAGCAGAGCATCCGCATCAAGCAGCTGGAGCAGCAGATAGTCAAGGGCTTCGACGTGGGCTCGATGGACGCGCAGACCCTGGACGCGATGCACGCTCAGCTCACGAGCCAGCAGGCGAAGCTGAAGAGCGCCGTGGCGTACCCGCAGACCATCGGAGAGGTGCACCAGTTCAAGCTGCAGTTCGACAACGACCTGTCCTGGGTGCAGCTGGCCCAGCAGATAAAGTGCGACTGGAACGCGAAGAGCTCCAAGCAGCTGTTCCAGACCGTCAAGGCGATGGCCCAGCAGCTCGTGGACCACCTGAAGTACTCGCAGAACGCGGTCGTGCTCCAGAGCGCCTTCCGCTTCAAGTACTCCATCGTGGTCGTGTACGTGCAGGAGATCAACTTCCTGCAGTGTTACCCTTCCGTGGACAAGATCTGAGTGAATTTTTGTATACCAACCTGCGAAGGCGATGCGGTCTCTCGGCTACTTCGTGAGCCACAACAAAGTGGTGGTGGACCAGGGTGAGCGCGTGTGCTCGTTCCAGACTTATCCCCTCCACCAGACCTACCAGATTCAGTATTCTATCGACGAGGAGCTGGGCGTCGTGAACATCGAAAATGTTCAAGAGCACCACGAACAAAGATCGTTTATTTACCACAAGTCCCTTCTGGCGTCTTTTCTGGAGCTCCAGATCAACTGCCTCTTCAAGCAGGTGTACTTCAGCCTGCAGATTGCGATCCCTCCGAGCCTGAAAGAACCGGTTCAGAAGTTTATATCCGGACTGGATCTCCCTCTCAAGCTGGTGCACGTTCAGTAAACGACCTCTCTGGAAAACCTGGTCTTGAAAACGTGTTCTGGAGCCAGCCCATTCCAAGTTCTCCTCCTTTGGTTCCAGCAGGCGCCGTCAGCTAAGCAGAAGCAAGACCTGCTGAAGCTGGGGAAGAACATGCCGATGTACTCCAGCGAAGAGAACAGGGTGTTCAAGCGGTTCCAATTAACATTCGTGTGCCCAGACTTCATATTAGATGGAGCGTTCCAAGTGAATATTGAACAAGACGATCTCAAACTGGTTCCAGAAGGAGAACTGAGTGCCGACATCCTCAACCTAAACGACAACTCGGTGAACGCGAAGCTCTTCGGACAGCTATACTCCAAGTACGGATACACCGAGGCGCTCAACGCGGATATCGTGGGCGCAGAGCCGCGCTACAGAAGCATCGCGATAAGGTACTGCGAGAGAAAGGCGAAGAGCCAGCCGAAGTGCAGCCAGAAAGACAGGCTCCGGGAGTTCCTGCGGTTGTTCAAGGGACAGACCATGGACAAACGGAAGCTGTTTGCGGAGCTGCTCGCGTACTGCGGAGAAGGAGCTGACAAGATGTTCTACCAAATGCTCAACGCAGGATGGGTCATCCACAAGGGAAAGCAGGTTTACAAGGTAATGTGAAGAATTATATTAATAATATGGTTTAAAAACAAAATTTTAATCTATACTAAACATACATAAATTATGATTACAATTATTAATTGTAATTGAAGTGTAATTGAAGTGAATAAATATTAAATTTCGATGAATATATTGAACCACCTCAAATGCAAACGCGCCAACAAGTACGAGATGCACTAGAACACTAACATAACATTGAGGTACAAAAACACCTTGAACGATCTAAATCTATGAAATAAGAATTAGCATAACGTTTAAACGAAGTTTAACGATCACAAAAACAAAAAATATAAAGCTAACAAGAAATTAATTAGGAACAAAAATAGTTCGCTACAAAGAAAAAGGACGAACTACGCGCTGAACTTGAAAACAAGATTTTGCAAAAATAGTTAAAATTTACTCAAATGACATAATCTCATTCAGAATAAATAAAGTAAGATACTGTTAAGAAGTTTAAATAAGAAAAAATAGAACGTGAATTGCTACTAGAATATAATCGGGCCTAATAAGATTATGAAGTTGCAGTTATGTAGCATGCTAAAAAGATGTTGAAAAAACCTACCCAACTTGAAGCACTTTATCAACCAGATGAATTTGTTGAAACAGAACTTCAAAGAAGGATAAATGAACTAAGTGAACAAGAGAATAAACTAAAGATAGAATTATAAAAGAATTTTAATGCCAAAAAAGAAATTTAACTATGTAAGGTACTAAAGTAAAAATTATTGTTAATAGAATAAGATGAGTGAAATTTGGTACATTTTTAGTTTAATAATTAAATATGTATCACAGTGTTCTACCCTTTGATCCCCATTATTTATCTTATCTTCTTTATTTTGGTGCTTCAGGAGCTTTTATTTCGCGAACAAGATTTTCTTAGTCCGCGTTCTGTCCTGGCTGAGAGTATTATGGATTAGTCCTACTAAGGAATTCATTAATAGCTGATACCTTAATAAATTTTACTGGAACTATAAAGCCTATAATAATTGCAGAAACATTATATTCAATTCCGTACCACATGGGCCACATCATTAATTAGCACATTACAATTAATATTATGTAAAACAACCATATTGGCATGTCAAAACAACAAAATGTGGTTCTTTTAAGTTTCATAGCTCTGAAGACCATAATAGTAAGTGATAGTTAAATAGCTGTTTATCCAGTGCATGCTGCATCATCCCACCAATTAGCTAAATAATCCCAATCACTTATTCCTGGCATAAGTCCAAAAAATGCAGAGATTGCGCATGTAATCAAAGAGCTAAGTAAACAAACAAGAAGGAATAAGATCAAAAAGCGTGCTGATCCTATAGCTCGTTCAATTCCAAAAGAAATAAATACCACATACATTGACATACATATTAGTGACCAAAATGATTAAGGTGTTATATGTGGAGTTAATAAGCGCCATACTTATCCATGTTCGAATATTTATTTAGGTGAAAGATAAAGCCAATCAAAAACTCTAGCACTATAGTACCAATTATCCAGTGCTATACTGGCAATCATGCATGATAAATACATACAAACGGTTATAATTAGATAGCCCATTGTCACAGGTGGCATTTTTTTCCAAAACGTTTCGCATTAAATTGGCATATAAAGATGTGAGATGTTGATAATGTTGCAAATACTTTAAAATAAATAGTGTGCAATTCCACACCAAAGTTGCAAATGTAGTACACAACTTCAAATCTTACACAAATATAATAACGTATTAAGTCAGCTCAAGTCGTATCATTAAAAACTAAGGCGGTAGACTACAAAGCTTAATGGGTGTAAAATTAAGTCAAAATGGTCTAGAAGTAAGTCAATCAAATAGAAACCGCATAATAGTTCAGCTTAGAAATAAACTAATAAAAATAGCAAAATAAACTAAAGATAATTCAAGAATAACAAAATAGAACTGTTTAATTGGCTTAACTTAAAAAGAAAAAGATAGATGCAGTAGAATAAAAATAAAACTAAATATTAGAAGTTAAAAGAGAGTAATATAATAAATAAAAATAGTAAAAAGAGTATTATGATTAATATCGAGCTTATCTTAGTCAATGTGATTAATATGTTGCAAAGGCAAGGCGCGATTAAGTGAAAGTTGACGAGATGTATAGAAAACAGGTGGCCACTAAAAAAGCGGAATGGAGACAAACTGAAGGTCAACTTAACTAGCTTAATGAGTTAGTTGATTTAAAAATACTCGAGGAACAAGCTATGAAAGAAATTAATTATCATTAATAACTTTAGTAGAAAAAGAAGAAGGAAATATAAAACTAAATTGAGAAAAAGAATGTTGAAGTTGTTAAACTTAAAACGTTACAAGGCTGGTGATTAGTGTGATATATTTCTTAAATTTATTCAAACGGCCAATTCAATACATTGAATGTATATAATGAAAGAACTTCTATTTGTTGAGCATTTTGGTAAAAATACGTGTATAAAAAACTATTTTTATAATTATAAATTTTAAATGTAAAGTTTATATTTCATTCTCGTTCTTACTCGGCTATTTCTTACAAAGTTGGTATTGTTTGCATTTCCAGCTGGTATTTCCCAGATTTTTTGTTTGCGTGCCCTTGTAGTGCTTCGAAGGATTATATTTTGTTATTTTGCAGTTACAACGTTTGCAGTCCAGTTAACGCCCTGAGCCCCTCTATATTAACGATATTATTATTTTACAGGTCTAGAATTTACAACTGAGTCAAGTTTTTAATCCAATTTACCTGAGTTAATTGGTTCGAATACAAAGAGAGGTACGTTAACTGGGTCATTTTCTCAATTCCGCTCACCGATTTCAAGTCGCATTTGCAGATTCTGAGCCGTTTAATTTTAATTGGTGTTCTTTTGAACTGAATATTCGGGCAGTTCTGAATAATCAGGTAATTCGGGAGGTTGAACTGGTCAGTGAAGGCGAAATCCTTTAAATCAGGATCATTGCTTATGTACAGAGTCCCTGGTCCCTCCGCTCCAACAATGGGCCTGTACTTGACCGTCATTCTCTTTTCGTACTCGTTTATAATATGCTCGTTTGCTTACTGATTCAGCGAAATCTCAGATAAAAGATATTACAAAGACAATTATGGGTTGAAACGGAGATAATACTGATAATCTGAAGGCTGAGCAGTGTTTTGGAAATACACGAAACTCTACTTGAAATTGGGCATCAAAGATAACTTATTGAAATCAGAGATGTAATTATAATCAGCTGAAAATACTTTCAATGAAGTTAACGCAGAAATCGGCTGAATAAACAATAGTTTGTTGTAATTCAAGTTTAAAGATATTAACTGAGTTAATTATACAAGGTCGTCTATTTTACCAAGTCTATTATGTGATAAATCAACTGATAATAACTTACTTAAGGCACTTAACTCAGAAATATCCTCCAAATTATTGTGGGATAGAGATAACTCCACCAACTATTTACAACCGGCCAGGCCTGATAAGTTAGATAACTAATTGTTATTCAAATTTAACTGTGTCAGTTAATCCAAGAATTGTAAATCATGTACATGCAATAAACCATTGAAAGATAAGTCTAGTTTTGTTATCTATTTTAACTTACCAAGCTCTGATATATCACCAAGCTTGTTGTTCGCTAAATTTAATTCAATTAAAGACAACCAACCTGATATACCAGTTAAATGAATTAGACCACAGTAATTTATTGTTAAACTTGTAACTTTATAAGGAGCTCTACTAAATTAAATATTTGTACAGTATTTTATTTATACTTATGTTACTAGTAATTGATCTAAAAATTTTAAGAATTAAATATCATTATCAAATTGAATCAGCAATCGTCCATTCTTAACTTAAGTTTTGAACTTATTTAATAACTAATGTTCATATTTAGATAAGTCCAAAAGCAACTGATCTGTCTTATTTGCTTTTTCTCTAAAATTTGCAATTAACTATTGAACTGATAATTTATATTTTGTAGCTTGGATATAATTTTCGTAATCAATTTTTTATGGTTTATTTTGATAATATGCACATTCTGGTTTAAATTGAAAATCTTAAATCATGTTATAATCAGCTTAAAATGATTTCAAGTTATTCAATTTTGATATTTATTCTATTATTAAAAGTTTATTGTTGTTTAGATTCAAATATGATAGTTATTTCATATTTTCTATACCATTAAGATGGTATAATTTACACTTATTAATTGTTAAATTGGTTATCTTGAAAGATACTCGTTAAAATGTCAAATTATTGCATTATATCACAGTAAGCTCTTATACATCCAATTGATCTATAAAAGCTATACTATTGAGCTTTTGTTCATTTTCTATCACAAGTTTTTTATCATATATTTAATTTTTGTAATGGTGGCACATAAATGAGTCGTGAATTATATCTGAAGTTGTGTTGCGTTATTCATTTAACGAATCCATCATTGTTTAAGACAATATTATTGATCTATTATCTAAATATTACTGATAATCATATACAGTAAGTTCATGCTGATGTGAATAATTTTAAATCCATGAATACTTAAAATATTTCATTTTTGTTACAGTTTCAAGATCGTTAATAAGATTCTTATTAATGCGTAAATCGGTTACATTACATATATGTTTTAATGGTGCACATATAATAATTCTGTTATTATTTAAGTTTAAATAATGCAATTTTATTAATTGTTTTAAACTATTTATATTATAAATATTGTTGTTAGACAGATTCAAATGCGTTAAATGTACTAGTTCTTTTAATAATGAAATATATCTAATCCTTAAACTACTTAAATTTAATTTGATTAGATATTCTAATAAATATGTATTTACCGATTTTAATACATAATTATATTATGTCATATAGAATAGAATATTATCAAGATTTTAATTGTCTTTTTAGAGTTTATCATAAAATTTGCAGTTTAAATATTCAGACTAGTTTTAATTAATATTATCTTATCTAATAATTTATTCAGTTTTCTAATTGACTTTCAAAATCAAATTTTGCTATATTTCAGTGCTTTCTTTTGGAGTTAGATCCGTATTGTCTATTTCATGCGTATTTTGTTAAATATGTTCCTACCAAATTAATTGATAGTTTGTATGATTCAGAATAGGTGAATAATCTTTGATACTATTTCCATGTACTCTTATATCTATGAGATGTCTCAAGTCTTTGCAAAATTCTAGCGAATCGATTAAATTATTTGATAAATTTAAATAGACTAAGTTTGCTAAATTTTGTAAACCATCTATTTAGTAAATTTAATTATTACTTAAATTTAACACTTTGAGTCTATTCATATTTTATAAAGATACTTGACTAAGGTTATTATAACTTCCATCAAAATTTTACAAATTTATAAGTTAATTGAAACTAGATATATCTTTAATTCTGTTTTAATTGAGATCTAATTGTTTTAATAATGTTAATTATTTTAACTTTTCAACATTTTCCAGTCTATTTAATGATAAATTTAACTCTACCAGTGTTTTCATTTCTGCTATAACATTGAGACTGTTATCAGTTAATGCATTTAATCCTAAATCAAGAGATGTAATCTTTTCAATTTATTCTATTCCAACTAATTTTTCCGTTGTTAGTTAACAGTTATTTATTATGAGTTTTTATATGAACTTTGGTATTCTTTAACAAGTTACATTTTTACAATTTTGAATATTTAATTCATCAATATTTAATTGATCTATAAATTAAATACTATTCAGGTCCTAATTGTTTATTATTTTTAGATTCTTACCTTGTACATGAGGTTTCAACTGACTTATCATTTTGGTGTCATACACAAATTCTTCATCGAATTTCTGATTATTCTTACAAACCTCCATGAGCTCTTTGACTTTTATTTCGGAAAATTGGTTCTTCAAGATCTTTTTGTAATCGTCCATTGTGGCAATTCTTTGTTTTTGTATTGCGTTATAAGCAAAGTTTGGAAGATTTTTTATTACTTTTAAATCATGAAGCATGTTACCGTCAACAAATGCGTGCTTCAGTTTAGTTAATGCTTTAATCGGATCAATGAATAGGAGATCATTGAAATTGAAGTTAACTAGCTCCAGTTCTGTCATATTTTGTACTCCTTCGACGCTTATTAGATGTGAGTTGGTGATTGAGAGCTCTTTCAACTTTTTTGGGGTATTTTCGAATACTATGTTGCAGCATTTGTCAAACATCGCCTTAAATGCATTTATGTAGTCAGTGAAGCGGAAATTAGTTATTTCTTGGTCATTTTCAACCTTTAGCTCTCCATTTTCTACAACATTCGCATATCTCAGTATCATTTTCACCGTGTAATCGCTCTCGTTTTTAAATTCAAGTAATGCGCTCATAATTTTCTCGGCTTCGTTTTCGTCCTCTTTTGGGATCAAAATCATTTGAAAATGCTTCAGATCCGGAACGAATTGAGCGGAGAGCCACTGAACTGTAAAATTAAAGTGTTAAATGAGAGGGAGGAAATTAACTATGAAGCAGTTTTCGGCTCTAAAATGCTTCAAAGTTTTTATTGTTGCAACTGGAGCAATATCTGCAACGGACGTGTTGGAGATGATCAAAGTTACTAATTTAGTGGTAGAAATCTCACAAAGGCTGTAAAGTGGGTTGCTGCTCACGTCCAAGTACTCCAAATTCGGAAGGTGCATGCCCTTTAAGCTGAGGAGGTTACAGGATCTTATTGTTAGGTACTTCACTGCCAGTGGAACGTAATCCAGCTTCGTATGAATCACATTCTCAATTAAAATACACTCTTTGCCCCTGAACTCCTTACTTATAAGCTAATCCATATTTTCAGCACTTGACCAGAGTATAGTTTCCATTGTTGTGAAGTGGAACCTAACATATTTAAAAAACGCATAAATAACACGAATTTCTGCTGTGTTATATACATATTATTACATATTCATTCAAATCAAAGTTTCATGTTTTGAATTGTAAATATAGATATCTTATTAAAACACCGTAAACATGCACCAATTTGATAAACTTGGCAGAAAAAACGAATCACTTATTATAAGTACTTATTATAAGGTATACTATTATAAGGTATGATAAGGTCATGAATTGACTATTGATACTATTTTAAACACTAATTTTACATAATTTTACTAAATGCAATGTAAGATATTTAGGTTAACAGATCTAGAGATGTAGAGAGGTATTATTAGATGAATAGAATAATTAAAAATATATATAATTATAGAACAAATGAAAATATCATTCGATTGATATTTGTTTTGATAACATGACTAATACCTGTGATGACATCGATCAAATCTGCGCGCTGTATCGTGGAAAAAGTGTTGATAATTTTCCAATTTGTTAAAATGGGTTTCATCTTTCATTCCAATCATTGCAAATACTTTAAGAATTTATTTTCACTTGCTCTATTTGTTTACATTATTTGTAAGAATGAATCTCATTAATTTTGATACGTGCTAATATTTTATATATCCCACTCACTTAACTTTCGTTTATACTGGATCAGTATCGTGTTCTAAACCTTTGAGGGCATCAAAGGTATGCTCCTTCGTCTAGAAGAAGCGCCTTCAGAAGAACGAGTCAATGCTCGATTCTTCTATGCCTTTATGGGGTTTCACGCTTTAGCTTCTCTTGGGCTGTTCCTACTGGGCAGGTAGGTTTTATTCTCTCTGTTTCAAGATATCTTCAATGTTCTCGATTTTCTTCAGAGATTTAATTTTTTACTAGAATATTCCGCAATGATCTTTAGATATGAGATTTCTCTTGTAGAAGGACTACACAATAATCATCAAGTTGGATTATATCTTCGTGATCTTCATGTTTGCGTGGTCTTCTGCATAGTTCTGTATAATATCTTCAAGTTCGCTGCATAATCTTTTCTAGTATAGTTCGGGCTGGCTCAAACTTTTCTTCCACTACCATCTGTCTAATTTCGCTAGCTTGCTCTTCAATTTAACTCAATGTTTGCACGTCTCTTTCGATTTTAATGTCTTACTCGGTAAGATCGGTTTCTATTTGACGTTCAATTTTTATGTCTTGGTCTCTTAAAAATTCAAGAGTTTTCATGCCAAAGTGTTTTCTTTTAATTTGAGTTTAGGGAGCTTGCTTGGGTTAGGTTTATAGAGTTTGAGATTTTCTCATTGCTTCGCTTTTGTTGGTATTTTGATTCTTTGGTTATACAGGAAGACTAGTGTTGTTGCAATTGAAATTGTTCACAACAACTTGTTTTTGAATATTAATTGCACCTTGGTTCGTATTTTATATATCCATTATATTCATTTTGTAAAAAGAATGAATCCAAATAATATGTTATTTTTAACTAAATAATGTCAGAAAATGATTGTAATATGTTCGTGTGACCGTAAATAATAATAAGCGAATTCAATTATAAATAATTACAAGTAGAATTAATTCTAATTCTACCAATTAAACATTTGTTTGATAAATTTCTATTTCTATCTAAACTTTATAATATATAGTTAATTCACCATACCACATGGAAAGAGTTAAAGATTATTTGAGTGGAAGCGACAATTACGATAGCGTTCTCGACGTTATACTAGAGAAGAATAGTACTAATTTTGTCAAGTACAATGCCAGTTGCTCAGAAGATTACTGCGTTAAAATTTGCAGAAAGGCGAAATGAGATAGTTATAATATTATAATATTGAACAAATAAAATTCTTCACATTACCTTGTAAACCTGTTTTCCCTTGTGGATGACCCATCCTGCGTTGAGCATTTGGTAGAACATCTTGTCCGCTCCTTCTCCGCAGTACGCGAGCAGCTCCGAAAACAGCTTCCGCTTGTCCATGGTTTGTCCCTTGAACAGCCGCAGGAACTCCCGGAGCCTGTCTTTCTGGCTGCACTTCGGCTGGCTCTTCGCCTTTCTCTCGCAGTACCGGATCGCGATGCTTCTGTAGCGCGGCTCTGCGCCCACGATGTCCGCGATGAGCGCCTCGGTGTATCCGTACTTGGACAATAGCTGACCGAAGAGTTTCGCGTTCACCGAGTTGTCGTTCAAGTTGAGGATGTCGGCACTCAGTTCTCCTTCTGGAACCAGTTTGAGATCGTCTTGTTCAATATTCACTTGGAACGCTCCATCTAATATGAAGTCTGGGCACACGAATGTTAACTGGAACCGCTTGAACAATCTGTTCTCTTCGCTGGAGTACATCGGCATGTTCTTCCCCAGCTTCAGCAGGTCTTGCTTCTACTTAGCTGACGGCGCCTGCTGGAACCAAAGGAGGAGAACTTGAAATGGGCTGGCTCCAGAACACGTTTTCAAGACCAGGTTTTCCAGAGAAGTCGTTTACTGAACGTGCACCAGCTTGAGAGGAAGATCTAAGCCGGATATAAACTTCTGAACCGGTTCTTTCAGGCTCGGAGGGACCGCAACCTGCAGGCTGAAGTACACCTGCTTGAAGAGGCAGTTGCTCTGGAGCTCCAGAAAAGACGCCAGAAGGGACTTGTGGTAAATAAACGATCTTTGTTCGTGGTGCTCTTGAACATTTTCGATGTTCACGACGCCCAGCTCCTCGTCGATAGAATACTGAATCTGGTAGGTCTGGTGGAGGGGATAGGTCTGGAACGAGCACACGCGCTCGCCCTGGTCCACCACCACTTTGTTGTGGCTCACGAAGTAGCCCAGCGACCGCATCGCCTTCGCAGGTTGGTATACAAAAATTCACTCAGATCTTGTCCACGGAAGGGTAACACTGCAAGAAGTTGATCTCCTGCACGTACACGACCATGATGGAGTACTTGAAGCGGAAGGCGCTCTGGAGCACGACCGCGTTCTGCGAGTACTTCAGGTGGTCCACGAGCTGCTGGGCTATCGTCTTGACGGTCTGGAACAGCTGCTTGGAGCTCTTCGCGTTCCAGTCGCACTTTATCTGCTGGGCCAGCTGCACCCAGGACAGGTCGTTGTCGAACTGCAGCTTGAACTGGTGCACCTCTCCGATGGTCTGCGGGTACGCCACGGCGCTCTTCAGCTTCGCCTGCTGGCTCGTGAGCTGGGCGTGCATCGCGTCCAGGGTCTGCGCGTCCATCGAGCCCACGTCGAAGCCCTTGACTATCTGCTGCTCCAGCTGCTTGATGCGGATGCTCTACTTCCATGTCTGGTCCGCTAGGTCTTGGTAGGAGAGCTCTTTGGCCGACGAGCTGTCCAACGTCGCCATCTTGGACATCTGGGACATCTGCACCAGCTGGTGCTGCTCCTTGTTGCTGCTTAGCTCCGACTCCAGCTTGGAGATCAGCTGCTTGTGCTGGGTTTCCGCGGTCTCCAGCCTGTGGAGCTTCGAGCTTCTCTCTGAGTTCTGGAGCTGGGTATGGGCCAGTTCTTTCTCAAGGGCCTCTATTTTGTCTTGGTATTCTTTTAAGTCGGTGTTGTTATTGTTTCTCTGGCTTTCGAGCGCTTGAAGTTCCAGCTGTTTGATGGTGGCGTTCTTATGTTCCAACTGCTGTTGAAAGTCTTCTTAAAGTTGGGACAACTTATCTTTCAGCTGCTATATTTGCTGCAGTTGGTTGTTTTCTTCCTCGTTCAGCTTCTGGATCTATCTGTCCTGTTCTTGGATGCTGCTTTAAAATTGATCTACTTTTTCAACGAGCTCTTTAGAAATATTATTCTCTTTAGACTGAACTTCTGAAGACATATCGTCATTACTCTGTTTGTCTTACTGGTTCTCCACTAAGGATTTCAGCTGTTCTATCTCTGTGTCCTTTTCTTGCAGTTGAGTCTTGAAGCTGCGTTAAACTGTTTCAATTTCCTGGAGTTGCTGTTGTATTTACTTCAAATGCTTTTACCGGTCTTCTTTCAACTATTAAATCTCAGCTTCGTATTGCTTAACTTTTTAAGAATCGAACTGATTATCAAAAGCATTGGTTTAAACCGTATTGTTCTAGTTTTGCTCTTGAGCCATCAGAATGCGCTCTTTCAGGTCTTCTATTTCTTCGTGCAACTCGTTTTCTTTTTGCTTCATTTTCTGAATAGTTTTCGCATCGTTGCTATTTTAAAGCTTCAAAGTATCAATTTAACTGGCTTAATCATCTATTTGTTTTACCTATTATCTACATGTATGCTCCTGAATGTCTATTTCTTCATTCAATTTTCTAATTTCTTGCTATAAATTTACTACTTATAATTCTGATTCAGACTTTCTTTCATTTAATACTACTTCTAAATCGTTAATCGTAGTTTCTGAATATTATTTATATTATAAATACTGTTATAGTTGTATTTTACTTTATTCTTATAATTATTTATTATATTCTAACAAATCCTGTATTTATTATTCTGTTTAACTGTTCAAAGTTTGTTTTTCTGTTCGATTGATTAATAATTTGTTAAGTTCATTTATCTTCAGTTCAGATTCACTATTTAATTAATCTAATTCCAATTACAACTATAAAACAGATTGTTAAATAGTTGTTAACGATGATTATATTATTGTTTGGTCCTCCTTTACTTCAGAATTAGTAGAATCTTATTAATTAATATCTTTTTCACTTTCATCTATATTATTTGAACTAAACTTATTTTTCAATAATTATAATTCTTCTTGTAATTATGTAACTGTTTATTCACTTTATTTATATGTATTTATTACTTAATTATATTCTAATATTTGTTGTTTTAGTGTGTTTATTTAATCTATATACAAGTTTTCATTTGACATAGAAGTTTCACATATATTTTGCGTTGTATCAAGCATAGATTAGGTTTAAGTAATTTAAGATGTTTAAAGTACTGTTTAACTGTCATTTATTGCTATTTTCTGTTATTAGTCTATTTATTCTAACTATTCAATTTTATGTTTCTCATTTACACTTTATAATTCTACAATTTGTAATTCTAGCTGTTTGATGGTAAAAGTTAATTTTTAATGTTCAATTTATTTGTTTTAAAGCTCTTATTAGTCATTTTATTCTATATTTTCAATTTTTTATTAATTTTGATCTTGGACCTCAAATAGTTGTGTGTTGAGCTGTTACACTTTTAGGTGCAAATTATCAATTTGTTCTCGTTGTACTTAAATTGTTTGTTAGCTTTCTTCTTGCTTGAATTTTAATTGTTCAAATTAGATTTTGAGGTCTTCGGCTGCGAATATTTACAATCGCTCTTTTTCAACTTTTTCGTTCATTTATTGAACGAATTGCTCTCGTTCTGTTAATTATTGGGTGACAGTTGTGAGTTTCTTTTTCATTTCAACGGCTTCAATTTCAAATTATTTAATATCGCTTTTACTTTTGGTAATTTGTTGCTAGTTTGTTTTTACAAGACGTTCATAGATGTTTAATTAATCTTTTAACTCATTTTTAAGTGATGTAATCATATTTTCAAGTTCTTCAGTGTGCTTTTTACTGAGGTTTAATTATTGGGTGAGTTCCTCAATATCCTTTGTATTGTTTGGCTCAACAATAGGAGCATCTTTTTTCTGCTTCTTTCCGCTTTCAAGCTGCTGAATTTTAGATTATAACTGCAAGTTTTGCTCTTTCACTTACATTATTCGCTTGATTAGCATCTCACTCTCCTTTTACTACTATGTAAATTACTATTTGTGAGATTACTTAATATTTTCGATCTCCTGTTGCATGTTACTCTACTTAACCATATACTCAGACTACAAATTAAACTCAAGCTCAGATAATTGTCTTTAACAGTTTTCTAATTCAGTTTTTTACATATCGTGCTTTTTTTGAAGAGATTCGTTCTGAATCTTAATATCATCGTAGTTAATTTAAAACCTTCGATAAGTTTCAGTCAATTTCTAATAACCTTGTAGTTTGGTCCTAGAATCGTTTTCAAACTATTGTTTCTACTAAGTTAATTAGTTGATGTGTTCGTCTTTGAGTAATAGTTGCTTTTTAAATGAAGATTCATAATCAGTATTTTGCTCTAATAGTTGTTTTAATCGAGCATTTTCTTTAAATATCAGTTTTGTAGATTAAGTAGACACATCTGCTTCAATTTAACTTTCAGCATTCAACTTTTCAGTAAGTTGTTAGATAGTTTCAAACTATTAATTATTTTCTTATTTTAATTGTTAAACAGTAGTTTCCATTGTTAAAATTTGCTTATTTAATTAAACTATTTCATCTTTGCAATTATCTAGTTTTAACTGTACTAATTAAACTTATTCACTAGTTTGTATTTATATAATTTGTTATTTGGCCTGTATATCTTGAGTAGGTACTTGTGCTGGTACAGCTTTTTGTTTATCTTTATCTTTTGAACCCTTTTTACTTAGTTCTTATTTTAGTTAGATGTTTATATTATTCAAATCAGAGATTTATTCGTTAGCTTATTATTAAATTAGTTTTAGTTCATTTACACTATTTATTAATTTTGAATTTTGTTCCTCAACTTGATTAAATTTCTTTTAATTTTAATTGTTGATTTAAGTTGTTATTTCTTGTATTTCTTATTTTTGTTGTTAAATTTATTATTCAAGGGACTGCTGATATGTCAAATGTTAATTATCAAGTTATTATTATAATTACTTCAATTATTATTACAAAGAAATAGATTCGTGTTATATATTTTCTTTGTCTTATTCAAGTTATTTTATAGTACCATCCAATATTTATATAGTATTTTGGTTTTAATTAATCGTTTCAAATTGATTATTGATTATAATTAAATTATTTTAGAGATTTTGTTCAAATTTGGTGATTTAAGAGTTAAATTATTAGAAAGAATCAGAATTATATGTTATAAGGTACTATTTAAAATGTTCCACTTCGGTTTCAATATATTATTGTTATTCACAGACTTATTAAATATCTAATATAAACGTGTTTATATCTATACTTTCGAGAGTTAATTAATTTTCTTATTGTTTTAAATTCACAATTAAATTTTCATACCCAGTTATAGTATCTTATTGTTTATTAGTCTATTATTATAACAATTTTTATAACTAAGTTATTTATTCTTATTCTTCGTTAATCATTATTATTTGGTTATTAATTTATTACAATAATATAGCATTTTGATTTTGATATTCTAATTGTTGCTCTTATTCATGTAATGTCATTTTTTCGATTTCTAATTAGTGTGCTTATTTTAAGTCTTCTATTTATGTATTTTTCTGCATAATTTCCATTTCAGATTAGTAAGTTAATGAATTTAAGTTCGCTTCTATATTATCTATTTGTTCTATAAGTTTTATTTTCTCGTCATTTAGTTATTGTATCTGTTATTTGTTTAAATTACAAGTATTTTCAGAGACTTTGTAGTTATTAATAATATTTTTTGTTAATTGTTGTCTTATTACAAGAATTTCATTTATCTTACTTGTTAGTTCTTGTTATTTTATTTCATTATTCTATTACATTTGTTAGTTTTCAATTCTGAATTGATTTATTTGTTCAGTCAGGCCATTATTAACAGAGTTTAGCTGTTCATTGGTTAATTTTAATGCTGAGCTAACATTTTTTAGTTCTAATATACTATTAACTTGTTCTTCGAAGTTTTCTTTCAAACTGTTAACCTCAAATTGAATGTTTGCGAATTTGAGCTCCGAGTTATCGCTTTCTTATTTTAGTGTGTTAAACGCGTCTGCTTATTTTTGCAGTTAAGTTAGCAACAAATCAACTTACTATTGGTTAGTTTCATTTTGCACTTTATACTACTCTTAAAGTTGTGATAATAATTATGATGTTTATTCGTGTGCTATTTACTCCAACTCGTGATTATCCTCTAAAACGCACTATATCCCGGATTCAAATTTCTCAATTTGGTGTTAAACGCACTATATTTGCTTATCCTCTTTTAGGCCGTTTTCGAACATTAAATCTGTGATTGTTTCGTTCTTTTCCTTTTTAAATTAGTTTATTTGGTTCAGAATATTTGATTCTCTTTAGTTTATTTGTTCAAATTGCTTTTAAAAGTGTTAAAGCATTTATTAGGTGTACCGTTTGAAGCACGAACTGAAGTATACTGAGATTAGTTTTAGTAGTTTGTAAACCTCCTGCTCCTGTTTAACTTCGTTCATTTCGAATTAGTGCGTTTTCTACTGTTCAATTTGAAGCTGGGATTTGATATTTGATAGTTATGTGTTTAATAATTGAATATTGCTTTGAAGCTGTGTGTTGTTCTTATTTTGCTCAGAAAGTTGTTTTCGAGTATCAAATTATTGCTGTTTCTGCTTGGATATTTTGTGGTCGATCAAATCCAATTGAACACACGTTTTCTTCAGCATGGATTGTGTTTGCTGCTAAAACAACTAAAATAATTAGGTTATTTGATTGAACTGCTTCAGTGACTCGGGAACGTAGAGCTAGTTTCGAATTTACGAAATTTGTGAAATGTAACTTGATTGCATATTATAACCACTTGCTAATACGAGTTTATTTTACTGTTATGAGTTAGATTAAACTTATTGAGACTCATTTCTAAAGTTATTGTTGATTTGCACCTCCTTTTCGAGTTGTTTCATAATAGATATCAGATCACTTGAGTTATCTTTGTCTAGTTTTAACTAAACTGTTTATTTTTGAGCAATTTATTCTTCTAAACTCTAATTTTCTTTAGACAACTTAAAGTACATATTCCAGAGCTTCACAATAGGTATCTGTATATCCATTTTTGATGTGAATGATTGATAATTATTTTATATGTTAATACCTATAATTATTAATAGTATAGTTAAATATACATTTATATATCGTCTTAAAATATTATCAATGAGCGCAAAATCAAAAATCATCACAAACATCAAAGTCACTCTTCAGCGAGCTAAATTCGTATCATTTATCTTAAATATTCATTCCCTTTTTATATAATTACTAATGACTATATCTAATTAATTAGTAACATATAAATATAATAATATAAATAGAGTAATCATATACCTGATGCTTGAACTTCTTCTACTATCTTAATTGCTTCTTATTTAGCTTTGTTGGCTCTTTCTTACAATAATTGTTAGTATTATCTTTACTTTTACAAGTCTGCCTCTGCTTGTTCTATCTATTATTTAATAAAATCGATTTCTTTCTTCTAAACATCGTTTTACTTTTTCAAATCCAAAAATTATGTTTTTAATTAGTAATTTTCTTCTAATTTGTTAACAACACTTTCTGGTATCTATCTAGAAGTACGATTACTTGGAGCTGTATTGATAAAATCAACAATTGACATTTGCATTTCTTCTTTGGGTTTAATGCTATTCACCATGTCTTATGTTTATTTTAAGTGTTAAACAAGACCGATAGATTATGTTTCTTCTAAAAATTTATCAGCTGCACCGATATATCTTGGTTTTTCTAATCTATCCGGCTCATATTTGTGCGTCAAAGCTATGATTTATTGCTTCTCTTTTTCTTCAATTAATTCAGCAATAACTCTACGTTAAATTTCTAGAGCCTCTCGTTCTAAGTGTTTAGGTATAAATAATTAAGTGTTTTGATTGTTAATTGAAGCTTGCTAACTTCTTTATTATTGTTGATAAGATGATTTATTTTCTAAAATTTCTTCTTTCATAATTTTAAGTTGTTCCTACTTAATTTGTCTCAACTATTCTTATCTTTCTTCTTCGTCACTGTCTTCTTAATCTTATTATTGTTAAAGATTCTTTTCAACAGGTTCTCTGTGACTTTTGCTATTTAAAAGGCGTTACTCAGATTTTTGTAACAATAATGCCTATTCTAATTCTAACATATCCAGTTTCGACCTTTGTAAAAGTAATTGCGAATCAGCTATATTGCTTTGAGACTCACTTATATGGCTATCCAAAATATTCAGTATTTTACTATTATTATCAATTTTAGATTTTCTAAGTTATTCAGTAGCTTATTGCATAGGTTTAGTTTTGTAAAATTGTTATATTCCTCTTGAGAATGTGGCTGATTTTTGCATTATTAAAATGAGGCGGTGCGGTGTGGTTTTATTTTTTGAATCGCTTTGTAAATAACTTTAATTTTGTAAATGGTGTTATAATATTGGAAAATACACAAATATGCACAAGTGATTATTATTGATATATTATGCAAAAATATAACAAATATACGCTTGCTTAACCAGCGTTAGTTACTCATGACAAATAGTCTGGTGACAAATAATTAATATAAGTTAAAAAATATAGAAAATGAGAAACAAAAGAAAAATGAATATTAAAGTAATATTAATAGAGCTTCCACAGATTTGAAAAACTCATGCATGTTCATGTGTATCTGCACTTTATTTTAATTCAGATAAAAAAATGTTTCAGATATAATTTTACATCTGAATACACACCACATCTGCATGTATCCGAGATCTGCATACGACACATAGACGCATTGGATATCAGTCCTATTATATCTATGATAATATTTAAGATATTATATTTATATATACTTAATATTATACTTACATCTCTCATTTTTGTCATATAAATATTTTATGGTCATTTCACTATTAAACGAAGGATTTTCGATTATATTAGACATGTAAAGATTCATAGGACATATATAATATAACTTATGAGAAAATCAATGGAACAACGTTAATCTAACTAGATTTTACTTTTTACAAAAAGCTGTAATTCAGAATCAGTTTTAACTTTGATTATTAAAGTGAACAATTATTCTATTTAATAATAAAACTAAGTTAAGACGAATCCTTTAACATAATTATATCAATAATGATTATTTTGTGCGCAAAAATCTAATTATAGATCTAGTGTTGAGTTTGTTGTTAACTGTTTAACAAATAGAATATTTATCGAAAATTAAACATTAACTACAGAATATCTTCACTCCATACATGAATCTCGTGTTTTAAGAGTTGTTACTGTGATCGAAACTTGAGCTTAAAACTTATCAAAAATACGCAAGGTGTGTGTAAAATTATGTACTAAGTTTAAGTTTGGATTAAAATTTACGTTCACAGAATTCTAAAATCCCAAAAGATAATTGTAAAACAATAATATTCTAAAAACAAATTCTATATAAAATATGTGCATAACACTTATCATTCGATCAATATTGAGCACAGTAGTTCATTATTATAGTGTTTACTCACTAAAATGCAAAATTTGCTATTTTAATAGCGTATCGTATAAAGAAAGCTTTTATTAACGAAACATGCGATTCATTCATGATAAATGAATATTACTGAATTTATTTTGTATACATATGTTATTTCTTATTTAATACGTTATTTCTGCCCAGATTTAGGATGGGAGTGGGAAAAATTAAATTATAGCTGCATTTATAGTAATATGCATATCCTCAAACGAACGCAGATCTTTATATATATGCACATCTTTTTGATATCCAGGATATCAAAATTAACGCACATCTCAATGTTGATGTGCATGTATTTGACGATATGCGGAAGCTCTATATATAGTAGTAATTATATAGAAGTAAATCTATATATAGTAGTAATTATATAGAAGTAAACTATTATTTAATTGAAACTCTTTTCCGTTGCTATCTCAAATGGAGTCTTACAATGGTGTTAGAAGGAATTTTGAGACAATAAAGGCTATATAGTAATTTATTTGAAATTTTGTATCAATTTACGCTCCAATGATAAGCGTACTTGACTTATAGTTGAGCATGTTTTACCAGCAAAGTTCAATTTATTGTACCTATAGTTATGATAAGCTGAATGCGAATATAAATAATTAGAAGTATAATATAACGGTGTCGCAACATATTCCGTAGTATTGTACGTTTTCGCAAACAGCTGTGTTTGGTTAGATTTAGCAGGATATTTCAAAGATTTAGCTAATTGGGTCAATGTAATTGTGGACTCCTGAGAGGTACATCCGTGTATCTGGTAATTAGCACAATTTTGGCTGCATTAGTTCGTTTATCAGCAATCGGTCGGTGAATATCAAGGATGTGTAGGTTGAGCTCCGGTTATCAGCTGCTTCGAACATTGTTGATTCTAACATTGGTATGTTGCTTGGTCTGGTTGATTCGTCCACAATAAATATATAGCGGGTGTATGCGTAAATTACTCAGTCCGTTACCGCTTCTCGCTGTTTTGGCTTCCTGGCGAAGCTATAATTTTCTAAAGTGAAGCTGAGCGAGCTTACCTCAGTTCTCGACATTTCAGTGCAGAACTCAGTCCTTGTCGGCTGCCTAATCGGACTCCAGGACCAAACTTCTCTCGAGATCCTCGACATAACCTTCAAAGTGCAGTTCACTGTTATAAATTCAAATTAATATGGTGCGTTCATAGGATAATTATAAGGGCCAGATGTGTTCATCACGTAAATGTCCTTCACTTCAACTTCAATAATAAAAAACGTGTCGAATTTCAGCGTCGTTCACGGACAGATGAGGAAACCGGGACCAGAAAAGGCGAAAAACGAATTCAAATTCGTTTTTGATGGTGGCGATAAAAACGGGTTCGTTGAAAAAGTTAACGGGTGGGCGAACGTATTCTGGAAGAACCACTGAGATTTATTTTGTTGGTTTTTGTTAATTAATTTTTTAATTTTGTATATTACATATTAATATTGTATACTACATATACTACATATACCTAAACATGTGTATTGGAGTGAAATTTTTGTATAAATCGAAATAAATATATAATGACTTATGTGTTCATATCCTTAAACCCTCTTAAACTAAGCTAAAACTAATTCTTTCTGAATGTATTAAATAACAACACCACTTAAAAATCAACTAAATTCATTCGTTTTAGTATTTTAATTAGTAGTGACAATCTGAACGTTTCTCCTTCAGATGTAGATGGACCAATATATTAAATAATTTTCATTCGGCTTAAATAAAAGAATATCTGTGTATCTTATTCTACCTACTTACCTGAAATTCAATCTACATAACTTATATGAGGAGCTAGGCTAAATTTACCTCGAATACAGATTCCTTATTCACTTACAAAATTGATTTCCAAAAAACTTTAAAGAGCAAATCTGGCTAATTATGGCTCATGTTCCAAGTCTTGTTGCGAATATGTAGGTGTAATTGTTGATGGTTGTCATTTTTTTCCTTTGGTTGTTAAAAATATTGTTTTCATGATGGAATGTTTATATTGAGCCTTCGTATTGTTAATAAATAATTAAATCACTTTAATTATTCATAAAGATGATAATACTTAAGATATAAATTAGGGTAAATGGAATTAAAAACACAAATCTATTTATCAACAAAATCACTAAAATTACTTCTGATCTACACTTACTGAAAACAAATTGTACCCTTTCATTTTGGAATATGCGCTAGTAACTTATTGTTATTTATTTGACACTCGCTTTTCCTTGAATTAGCTCTTAGACGCCTATAAATTTTCGCCAAAATGATAATTCACAACAAAGGGCTTTTAAGCATTTTTCTCTTTCTGTTTTTTAGCTTTATCTTCTATTATCTACTTATTTACACTTTATTATTTGTGTTCTGGTCTAATCAACGAATCAGTTAGCCTTCTAAATGGATCCAGTTCTACTTAGTTTTATATGGAAGTCATCCTGACCTTTGTATAATGTTGACGTATTTCATTTGCACTTGTTTAAACAGGACGTGTAGGACGTTATTCTTACTTATTGTTGGTACCCTTTAGCGTATTAGATAATTCTTGAATACTTAAACTACCAAACTAATGATACATGTCATCTTTCTTATTAGAATCAAATTTATAAATAAGTCTTTCTAGATCGTCTCTAGATTTCAATAATTCAAATGGAAGTTCTTCTATAGCATCATCCATAAGATATTCCGGTAATTTTCTTACTGAAATATTTGAAGCGCTTTTCAACATCATTTATAAAGAAGTGTATAGAAAATATAAATCAATTTTTAACAATTATTAATACTAAATCAAACTCCACTTTAGATAAATGCCGCAATTAGCTCATATAATTTATGAGGCTGTTAAAGAAATAAAACACGCTCGTTTCTTTATGTTCCGTAGAGAAGATTTCGTTGTTGCAAAGAAGTTTGTCATGGGAATCATGGATGAAATGACAGTAGGTAATTTACCATTAGCTGATGATATTGATATTAAAACGTAAATTATCACTAATTAACCGATTTTTGAAGAGTAAATGTATGTTTATCAGTATTCTGATAGAAATGTGCATATTTTGAGGGCAGCAGATGAATAATCTGTATCAATTCTACATATTCCATCTTCAAAATTAACTATAGCAATAGGGTTCGAACGTACAGTTGCAAACATCGACTATTTTATTTCTTCTAATGCTGTTCTAAATTCTTTAATTTCATTATTTGATAATGAGTCTCCGTATACTGTGTTAAAGCAGAGAAACACTGATTTCTCAACTGAACTTTCTATTAGACTACGTGGGCAAAAGTTATCATATTTTAATAAAGCTACAACCTTTGATTAAAAGTAACACGCTTTTGCGGTTTTAGTTTTTCTTAATCCATTGTACCCTGAGTTCTGTTCATTGTTAATGAAAATGCAGTAAATAACCGCGGCTTTTCCAATGGTGTTTTCAGTAGTTTGTGTGAAGGGACTTGTAAAAGTCAACTCGTAGAATCTATAAAAGTCGATTAAGATTCCGGAGAACCAAATATTCGAGAAATCAGCCTTTTATGAGGAAATTAACATAGTCTATGAATTTTGCAATGTTGCAGATTAGTATTTATCAAAGAACGAGGCCTTCTCTTACCAGTTGCTTGAAATGTACCCCAACGACGAGCTTCCAGAAAAGTAGAAGATTCCAACGTATTAGAAAATGAGCAAGATTTACAAGGACTTCACCAACGAGCACTGGAAGAAGTGCACTGTCGAGCCAACGTTTTTGGAAACCGGCCACGATCCGAATTAGTTGTTGGACGTTCTCTCGGTTGTGTTCGATGTTGAAATGACGAAGTAGTTTGTGCATATTTTCGAAAGCACTTCGAGGCTTGCATTTAACGGGCTGAAGCTAGATGTGTCCTACAACCAGGGCTTCGACCCGCGCAGGTTCACGGTGATAATTTTCGCTAAGAAAGAGGATATTTTAAAAGAAGAGATCAAGCAGTACCAGGAGAACAAGCTGAACATATTCCTCTGTCAGCAGGGCATCTGGGGAAAGCTCGCTCTGAACCAGATAAACGATATTGGAATTGTGAACGTTATATTCGACAACCAGAACATGTTCAGGATCCTCTCTGAGATGTACAAACAACACAAGCACGCGTTCTTATTCGACACTTAATTGTTTTTGGTCAAATCACATTTTAAACTGGCCGAGATAAAAGAACTGATCACAAAACAGAGCATGGACCTGGAACTAAAGAGCGAACTCGCGGCCTCCAGAAAGAAACTGCAGAAGTACAATATAGAGTGAGAGTGGTTATATCAGGGCTAATATTATGTTCAAATAATAAAATCAATTGTAAAACGTATTCATTAACCATATTCACATTTCACATATAGTATCATTCACAAATAGTAAAACATGACTCACATTCAATTTCACAGTATATTGAGTGAGTACACATTTTGCAAATGCTCTTATATACCGACATTGTATCTGCTTATTTTTCTATCTCGCTACTTCATCAATAATCTTAAAATCTCATATTTTGTAATAGCCTTTGGTTTAAATCAGATAGATTATATGCATTAGAAATAACTAGTTATTCTTCATATTTCCACTTTAAATATAAAACCAATGGAAGAATTTAAATAATAAGCAAGTAAATGCAGCGCTAACCCTAAAAAATTCTTAAAATTTCAAGAATGCATACCACTATTTAGTGAACTAATAGGCACATTACCATGTGACATACCTGCTAAATATTCAGGAACTAAAAAAATCACAAGTTTAGTAACGCAACAATACAAATTATTTGTTTCCATAAACGAAATTATTTATACTTAATATGGAGAGCAATTAAGAGATATTAGAAACTCATTTAATATATCGGAAGACGGTATTCCAACTGGGAAATTTTTATGCGATGCAAAAGACCAATAGTTTAATGAATCTTCAATAACTTTCTTGTCACTATCTCCATGTTACTCTATTTGTCAATGTATTTTAGCTGCACTGGATAATGTATAATGTTTCACATTAGAATATAGACAAAGTGTAGAAAAATACTTAATAGTCGCTGCTTAATTTATTAATAATAACTAAATTTCGATTACATAGCGGTAAATGGCAATGAACATACTTAATAAAATATTTTTGCTACGAGAAGATTCAACATTTCTTATTTACGATATATTTAATAAGGACTACAATGGAATCATAGACTAAAACGATCTAATTTATCACTTATTACAACCATTATTTGAAGCCAGTTTCACTGTTTAAAATAGCTTTACAAATCAATTAATTCGAATAATACAGCAGGCAATACTACTGTGTCCGTAAATATTATACTGTTAAATTAAAAATTAAAGCATGTCAAATATTCAAATATCTTTATTCAATTCGGAATACATATATTTTATAACCTAACTCCTTCATTATGATATAAAGGAAACATCGTTTTTCTACATGGATCCAAAATTCTTTGTACAATCATATGAATCGATTAAACGATAGTTAAATTAAATTCGTGATAACATTACAATTGCGTAAATTAATAATAATTATATGTTAATATGTTTTTATCTCATGGGTATACATAAACGAAAATTCTCTATTGAAGTTGAAACTATGACTTTGATTGGATAGCTAATGTTGATATCAAAAGACAATGCCGAAAAAATGCATAAAATGTCAGAATTACAAATTAAAATAATTCAATCTTCACTTTGCGCAATATTTTCTGGGATTAACAATGTTGGTTTTGATCCTAGTCGAAGCGAAGCGTGCTTAAGAGGACTTTCTGGATTAATTAATTCGTACAGCTTGCTTAAATATACTATTGACGAAATATCTATTTAGTCACATAGACTAGCTGACTAATCGAATGCTGATTATGTAAAATAATCAGATAAATATCTTATTAATATATTAAGAACAATTTATTCAACATCATTATAATATTATGAAAAAAGCGATTTGTATTCCTGCAAATCATTTAAATATTTGTTTTCGTCGATCGCCCAATACTATATGGCATGTACTTAAAATTATTTACCGCACTCCCGAGAGATATAAATGGATGTATAAGCAGTTATGAATAATGTAATGAAAGAAATGAATTTTGATATTGCAAGAAAAATTATTAAAGATATTGTTAATTAAGTTTGTGATATGAAAATGTTGTCATGTACTAAACTTAAGTGCTAATAGTCAGATATTTCATGTGGGTTGATAATATTTAAATGTGGAATATTTTCTATTATTTTATAATTTTAGAAAGCGTATATAAAAGAGAATCGGTGGGAAGAAAGTTTGGAGCTACTAGGTGTTTGTAATTCTATATTAAAAGCTTAGCTAGAAAATATACTTATTAACTCTGCTGATATCTTAGAGTTAGTTTAGAACTATCTATAATAAGTCTTGGCATTGATTAAATTAGGCTTAGATTTGTAACCTGTAGAGGAAATACTTCGATTAGCAGTTAAATTTCAAGTTTGTTAAGTTATCATTATAGAATTTTTATTTTCATTATTGATTGACCTAGAAAAGCCAGTTAAATTATAAGAACAAGTGGCGATATTGCTTTTAGATATATTAAACTCTCCGTACGTGGATCATACAAATTGTAAGTTTTATTCACAAATTAATTCAAAGCGGTTTGGTGATATGTGGGAGCACATGGCTGATGTGTGTACAAGGTACAAAGGTTCTTTGGTGAGTTATATATTCGCATGGAACGCATCTGATGACAGGCTATTGGTTGAGTAGATTTAGTCAATTGTGGGTGAAAAAACCAAAATGGTGAAGATGATTGCAAGTTCGATTAAGTACATAACAAAATGTCTGCCAATCATCAAATCCTTATCGCAGGCTTTAATTTTCGATGTGGAATTGATGCAGTTCGACTCAATAACGGCTACGAAGTTGATTGAGCAGGACAGCACATTATTTGTGTAGATTTTGATAAATTAGAACAACGACAATCAAATTTTGAAGTAGCTCTTGCTTTATTAGCCTGTGAGCAAGCGTTTGCTCGATTTGTACATAGTTTTGGTGAACGACATTGACTATCACTCCACTGCGCTTGAGATAACGAAGATAATAACCAGTACCTATACTCCGCTTTCGAATCAGTTTATAAACATTTTTAACACGTACAATGTGCCGAAACCTGTGCGTGTTTCAACCTCTAACTCCTTGGACCTCCGTTTTCACTTGGCGATCAATTCATTGCGTTAGTTCGACCGCCTCTGTATTATGCGTTTGTCTTATCTCTACGTGTGTTTATTTTCTCTTGACATTGAAAATTAGTCGGTTACTTTGACCACCAAAACGTAGAATTTGACCTTCAACTTGGACCAGTTCCCGTTCAATATCACCCTTTAAATAAACAAAAACGGGGTGAATGTGAACGGGACCTCTCTAACGGAGGACCTTTCCTATCTTTTCGTACCGGATTTGCACGTTCAGATGTTCACAGGGAAGGCGTTCGAGCTCACCACGGCCAGGTGCTTATTGGAAACGCAAACCACTTAGTGCGAGATAATAAAGATAGCGGACTCCAAGATACTAGGCGGGGTGCCATATCAGCTGAAAGATATTTACAAATAGGTTAATCTTACACTGCTCTTTGACCAAGTCAGGCTTAGATTCGCACAACCGGAGTACTAAAAGCTCATACTCATACTCGCGCTGGAAACTAACAACGACGAGGACATCTGGTCCAGCTTCGACTGCTCACTGATAGATCTCGAAGGACTCTCCCAATTCATTTGCAACCTCCTCAAAATGCAAAGAACCAGCGGACTACTAAGCGCAGGAAGATAACTGGTCAAAGCGGCCAAACTCAGCGGAAAAGACGTAAAAGACATAACAAAGTACTTCGAAGATATTTGAAAATGAAAATTACTATTATAATTTTATAATTGTAAAATTAATTATGGATTATTTCACATCCATGATCTATCTGATTAATTGGAATCGCTGTTATCAGACTCGTTTGAATTTTCGTTATCCTCATCCTCTTCTTCATAATCGTCATTGGAATTAGTATCTATCACACTGTCCTCATACACGGATTATTCATTGGAATATTATTCGAATTTACCTTTAATTTCCTCCATAGTTTACATGTTAACTTTTTCACACTCAGTCTTATAAATCTGATCTCTTCTCTGAACATATTCACTATCAACTAATTTCTTCAACACTAAGCTGTCAAAATCATAATGATTATTTGTTTGACTAATCTATGTTATATCAATTTCATCTAATGAAAACAATATTTCTGGTTTTTACTTTGTTAAATCAACAACAACAAACTAACATTCAGCTATTTTCATAATCCACAAACCACTTACCGCTAAATATGGAATAATTTTAGAACAGTAGAGTACAACACATTTATCATCATTCAACTAAATTATTAGATTTCTTCCATTGATATCAACATATGCAACAGTGATAGGACCAAAACTGTATATTCTTGATTTTTCTGATTTAATACATTATCCGTTTAAATAGAATTCTTTTATTGTTAATTAATCTCCCTCCATTACAAAAAATTATTATTAGTTTGTCATTAGTAATTAATTATTATACATACATAATTGATTGGAAGAATTATTACTAGAAGCAGGAATTGTTAATACTTCTGTTACTGTAAACAAATCTACATTGACTAATACATTGTTAATTAAAGTATAAAGTTTATTGTTGAATAACCACAATTTTTCATTTGAACGATGACTGAATTTGATATCTGAATTCGTCTTGTACTGAAGTTTGGTTTTAAATACTACTACTCTATTCAGATCAGTAATAATTGCACACTCTTTTTTATAGAAAATAATATGATTTTCTATTTAATGTCTGTTAGATAAACATATCTCGTTAAAGAATTCAACTTCTTCTTCATTTTTGATTTGTTATATAGTTGATATTTGAGTGTATGGATAATTTTACATTAATTGAACAACTGTTTTAGTAAGTATGCGGTCGAAGATTAATTGAGTTGAGAGGTTTATTTTATGTTATTAATTTTGTTGAAACGAAATAATGTTAAGCTTGTCAGTATTTCCACTTCGCAAATAATTAACAAAATTCTCGAAAACGACTTCAACCATTTAATAGGTAAATTACTATTTTTGTGTTCAATATATATTAAAACATATTATTCGTATTTTAAATCACTTTATTCATTTTTTATAAATGTGTGTGTACCCTCTTATGTCATTTTATTCACTAATATGCGTTTTATAACACTCTGGACACAAATGATATCCTTTGCACGAACACACATATCTGCTATTACATTATTTGCAGCCGACACATTACGCACTTACTTTTGTATATACATGATAGTGTTTATATGCTTCTATTACTGGTCCTTTAATTGGGCTTACTACTGGTTGGCTATACTACTGGTTAAAATTAATTATTAATGGTAATGCAAAAAGTAGAAAACTTTAACCATGATATATACAAAATCAAAATTTGTGAAATAACCCTGTTAAATGTAAGAATTTGTAAGTTCTCGTGGTATTCCCAGAGAACAACCTGAAATAGTTCGTTACTACAATAATAATTATAAAGGAGTTGATTACGTAGACCAACTTACAAAAAATATTAAGTTTCCAGGACGATGTACTCGTTGGACCACAAGGATGTTTATTTATTTTATGTAAGTAATATTAGTTAATGGGTTTTCTTTGATGAAATTATTGCAGCCAGAATATAAAGAAATTAAAATAACGGATTATGTTGAAAGCATAATTGATTAAATGAAAATAAATCTAACAAAATATGAAATTAAAGCTACACCACGAAAAATTGAAGGTTGTAACCAACCAGTAGTAAGCCCAATTAAAGGACCAGTAATAGAAGCATATAAACACTATCATGTATATACAAAAGTAAGTGCGTAATGTGTCGGCTGCAAATAATGTAATAGCAGATATGTGTGTTCGTGCAAAGGATATCATTTGTGTCCAGAGTGTTATAAAACGCATATTAGTGAATAAAATGACATAAGAGGGTACACACACATTTATAAAAAATGAATAAAGTGATTTAAAATACGAATAATATGTTTTAATATATATTGAACACGAAAATAGTAATTTACCTATTAAATGGTTGAAGTCGATTTCGAGAATTTTGTTAATTATTTGCGAAGTGGAAATACTGACAAGCTTAACATTATTTCGTTTCAACAAAATTAATAACATAAAATAAACCTCTCAACTCAATTAATCTTCGACCGCATACTTACTAAAACAGTTGTTCAATTAATTAACTTACTCTTAGTTTTTGGTCAGAATAGTCCTTGACTAAATTAGTCATCTGGTCATTTCGATATGTAAAGTTCCCATCAATGAATTCTATTTTTAATTCTGATTCAAAACAAAATCTTTTAACTAAGTTAGATTGAGAGTAATCTAAAACTAAATATGATGATTGAGCGTTGACTTTAATAACTTAAATTCCTTGATTATTATAGCTCATTATTATTACATCATTCATATAAATTAAATTAGATTCATTTAATGTTGTGAATTCAAAAATCGACCAACGATTATTTTCAAAAACAGAAATTGTAGCATGATTGTTAAAATCAAACATATATGCGTATTGAGGAAATATTTCTTTCTATTTATAGAGAAGTTGAACAGGTACTAAAGAATTATCTTGTTATAACTTATAAAATTTTTAATTATCTGTTACAATCAATGTGTTTTCTATAACACATAATCTTCCATAATTATATTATATTACTTCTTTACACCTTACATATGGAACTATGGCTATAGCTGTTAATTTGTTCATCTCAATACGATAAAGAACGTCTTTTATTAGAGTATAGAAATTACTGTTATATTAAATTATGCGATTTAAATAATTATATTTATTATCTTATTCTCTATAAGGCGCATTTATACCTTAATTAAGCTCGGGTACTACATTATCTTCGTTAACAATTAAAGGATATTTTTCTAGTACTTTTCCGATTTAATCAGTGACAAACATTTATTTATCTGTATATAATACTATCATGTCCTTAATATAATCAGAACTTATTATTATACTTTATTATTTCAAAAATGATGATTGCATCTGTGAAGTGGAATATCTTCTCTATATTAAATATTTTTGAATGTGTTTAACTTAAATCTATTTAATTCTGTAATAATAATCTTGCATCACTCCCCAAAATACCGACAACTATACAATATCATAAAAATAACTAAGAAAATAAAATTTAGCCAAAGTTTTTGATTAACGAACGAGTTAAATTACTATATTTTGTGTTGAATAATTAAATTGATAGTGTTAAATCCCTAATATTTAGATTAGGTAATGCTTTTTACTAACCTATTGTAAATTGTTAGAAAATTGATGTTCAAATTGTACTAAATTATTTATTGACAGACTTAGTTCCTTTAGAAGATTTATTCATATGTAAGAGCGCTTAAAACAGATTAAAACAGAGCAAATTAACACAAAAGTTGAATTATAGATTATACCTCCAAATCCTAAAGTTAGTAACGAGAATATTAATTAAGAATTCCCCATTACTTAAAACTCAATATAAAATTAAGTGGAAACCAAAGAGATAGAGTAACCAAAAGAATAATCGGAATAAATTAATAAGTTAAGTGTAAAATCTCAAGAAAATACTAAGAAATCTGAGACGAATACTTTACTCTAATCTCCTTTTAAACCCGAAAGTAAAAATATCAAATAAAATGCAAAATAGGAAAAACAATTAGACACTTCTCAGAAGAAAGTAGAAACTCAAAAACTTATTTAATCTCCATTCAAAGATGTTGAAACAAAAACAAAACCAGAGCAAAAAAGTAAACAAAACGAGCTATTTTTCGAACTGTCAGAGGACGAACCAATCACTTAACTTAAATCTCCCTTAAAACCCGAAAACAAAAAATAAAATGAGAAAGTGGAAACCAAATTAATTCAATCCCCCTTCGAACAAAACAAAACCAAATAAAATCCAAAACAAAACTAAGATTTTTCCGATTCCCTCGAATTCAATAATTAAATTGATAATTAAAAATAAAATATTGAACCCCCAAAACAATAAATACAAATTTAAAATCCATTTGAACAAACGGAACCGAAAACGACCGAAAAGAAAAAGAAATCGCCAAAAATAAATAACCCGTTCGAAGAACCGAAAGAAAACACCCCGAAAAAGAAACTTCTCTCAAATCCATTCGAAGACAAACCACAAAAAGATAACAAAAGATAAAGAAATGAATACACAGAAAACAAAGATGTTATGGAACTGGGAGATTTAGACGATTTCCTGTTTTGATATTTGAGGAAAAGATTAAATTATCGTGAATTGTTTTCAAATATTGTTTTCATATTATTTTAAGATATTTGATCACTTTCCATAGTAATTAATCAGACTTCTGTAGCATCTTAAATCACCCCTTCTAAAAATGCTTCCCGCATCCAAATTTAAGGGACTGTCACAGTTCGGACCATTAATCAAACTTTATAAACCAAAAGCAACTTGTTACAAAGTATTTGCTGGGGTCCACTCATTTTCCTCGTCATTAATTATATTCAAACAAATCTCACCAGTGTCTGTTTTGATGTTTGGATGGAAAATAGAAGTGGTGAATCTGCATTTGGGAGGTTTGAATGGATAGTCAGAAGGAACTCTAATCTGAATCTAATATTTCTTGCCATAATACAATGAATCTAGTTCATTGAAAAGCAAATCCATTGTGTGAGTCCATTGTGATAAATCAGTACTAGGAGTGAAGGATATGCCTTAAACTGAATTCTTCTTATTGTTTTAGAAGCTGCTTATATTCCGCCTGAAGTCTCTTATTCATTTTATGTAAAGTTTGTAGATCTATATTAGGTTCGTAAACATAAAAATAAATAATTGAATATGATATAATGTAGTGTACTACTTACTGTTAAGCTAGTTTAAGCAAGAATATCTCTATAATTATATTTACAATTTTGTTAGCTTTGCAATATTATGAAATGAAGTTCAATACACAACATCCATTATTGAATATAATAATATTGTGAAGCAATCCACTTCTTATATGTAAGGATACGCTACCATAAAAAGACAGACAAAAAGACAAATAGATTTAGAATAGCAGATGGAATTAGCTAAAAGCTGCATTATATAGTTGTTTCCATTGTGTGACAAATGGTTATCTTTACACGAGTTAATTTAATCAGGAATTTATTTGGGTGAGATGTGTAACAGGATACAGAAGAATTCGGTGACTGTTTCAACTAAACCGTAGGCATATCATTATATGTCTAATTTAATGCAGGTTAAGACGTATCTTATGAGCATTGGGTTCAACGAGAATGATATTTTCGATCCCAATGACGTGGTGTCGGACAATCCGCCAATATATTGCATGGAGAAGGTGTGTTATGTGATACTCGCGCTTGAGCGCAATTCAAACGTGATGAAGCTCTCAGCATCAGGAAGGGAGAGCATTTCTCACTCAGCGTTGTCTCAGAAAATAAACAACACCACGTTGTCCATCTCAGAAAACTTAAAAAGCCCCTTGGATTTATCTGTTACTGAGAACTCACAGGATCATTTCCTTCACTTAGAACCTGAAGCGAAACCCCTTCCAGTTGAGGACCTCGTTTGCTTCTAGAAACAAGAAATTTTGAAGGAGGAAATTGAAGAGAAGTTCCAATAAATTCCAACCAAAAATGAATAAATTTCTCAAGAACCGCTTATTTGTGAACTCGAGGAAATTTAACCTGTTCAAGTGGAGCCTGAAAAAGAAGAAATAATTAGACTTTACGAAAATTAGGACTGTGAAAAAGTTGAAAAACCAGCTGAAAAGGTTGAAGAAAATGAACAAATTAAACAAGAAACAAAATATAAAAGTACCACAAGCCCAGCTCTGAAGTCAATAGAAAATGCTATATAGAACCAAAATAACACATAAGCCAAAGAAGTGCTTTCAAGTAGTATCTTTAAAGAAATGCCTCAAAAAAGTTTAGATAATAAAAGTATGGAAGCCACACGTCAATTCCTACAAAAGTCTATTAAAATAATTAAAAATAATAATTAAAATTCCGCTCCAGATATGACACTTTAGGAATTTCATGATATATTTGTAGAATAAGCCAGTGAAATGCTACTACAACTCTCAACCATGCAACAAAAGGATCCAACTCAATTTAAGCTTTACGCAACACTTTACGATCAAATAATGCTGATCGAAGATCAAGAAGTACATATTTATATCGAAGAATGCACCAAATCAGATATAAATAAATTCTTGGTGTCTTAACAATTTTAATCAATGATATCTTAGATAAATAAAACTAAATCTATTGCTCGTTACTTAATGAAAAGATCATTGTCAGAAACTCAGAAAATCGATTCTGATTATTAAATATTGATGTAATAATTTGACGCACTTAAAGATTCTTTAGAAAAAATTATTGAACTTGTAAATAGGAAAGAAAAGGAACAATAATAAGAATAATAATAAAAAATTGAATCGGTGGCTTCTAACAAATCACTTTTATACGCTCTTGAAGCTGCGTTTAGTCCTCCTATTCGCACTGGTAGCATTTAGGAACGTAAAACGAAAATAGTAAACAAATAAGATGTACAATTGGAAATTAGCAAAAGTTTAAGTAAATCATTAAGTATTAAATAAAATAAACATGAACAAACATAATAGTTAGACCCTATTAATCAAATTTTGAAAGAGGTTGTGGAAATTAAGGAAATGATATCAGCCGAAACTAGAGGAAGATTAGCTTTGCAAAAAAGGGTTGATAAAATTTCATAAGTTGTCGAAGACTTATAAAGAGACTTGAGAAGAAAGTGATTAAAATAATTACATTATATTATTATCACAAATATATCAACTTTGCACAATCTATTCAACTCACAAACATACAAATCCATCATCGCTTTACAGTACCATTTTAATATAATTGTTGTAAAAGGCTTCCTATTGAATAAATTCGCCGTGCAAAATGTCAACTCTGCACGTTTTCCATTTGCCTTCATCGTATAAAGTTTTCAATCCAAAGTTATCGTTTAAGAATATTGGATTGTTCATAATATCCAAATAGTTCCCAGTTTCTGGTTCATACATTGCGAAGTTTCCAGCTGTAGCTGGAAGTACTATTTCATCTATGTTCGAGTAGAAAGTGTAGAACTTCGTGAGCTTGATAAATCTTTCTTTTCCAGTTGGTTGATTTTAATCCGTACATTCTCCATTTATTTAAGCTAAGATACCACATTACTTTTGATATAGATCTTTATAGTGATAAGGATCTCTCCAAACGCCTGCTATGGTGATGCGATGTTGTGCGAAGTCAGAATATGCAATATATGGTATTTTTAAAAGCGGTATGAAAGCGTTCACAAATTTATTTTTAAATTTATAATTTTATTAATCGCAGAAGAATCCACCCTAGACTCCTGACAGAGAAACTAGCTTTCTTACCTCTGGATAGTAATTATCGTGATCGCCGCTATATAGCTAAGTATATGCTCTTGATACCAGAGCTCCTTAAGAATGACCGATCAAGTCTATACACTCTGCTCCATTGGCTGCTATATGAATGGCTGTTGCAACACCTCGTATATATCGAGAGAATCCGGTAAAAATTGATGAAAATTTGTAAAACATTATTTTAGCTGCAAATACTTTTCTGTTAGGGAAGTCTTGTTATATCCTTGAAATCATTGCATCAAAAGTTGTTTAGTCTGAACTAAAACCATGAACCAAGATGATAGGTATGTTATTTTCATCAGCTGGACATCCAGATAGAATTACAGAAATATACCCAATCATTTTGAGAAGTGGAATATCGAAACTGCTAACTTGCTACCAAAGATTTATTACATTGATAGTTTTTTAACGAAATCACAAAGTATTCATTTAAATAAATAATATTTGAAAACACCATCACTTTATGCAATATTAAATTTGATCAATATATAATATGATATACGTCATGTAATAACTATTTTGGTGTACCACACATATTGGTGTTTTCAAAAAAAGATAAAATTTCGTTATATAACTTTGAAAATTACATTATTCATTAATATTACATGTATATATTATTAATAAATAAGTACATAAATAAGTATATAAATGAGCTAAAGACATTAAAAGGTAAGAATATACTTTTCTTTTCTCTAATACTTCAAGGAAATGGAGACCGGTAATTTACGGTGCGATGCATTCATTGATCGTTTAGGTATTCTAACCAAACAAATCTCAAAAGCAATATTTAATCATTTCGCTATTTTCAAGTTTAGAATCATAATTAACGATATCGATAGTTATTTTCAAAGCAATAACGCAGCTATCAGTTAATTAGGCAATAATTATTCTATTAATAGACTAAATAAAGTTACATTAACAAGCAATAATATTTTGCAATATACACATTAAGTATTTATTTGGTTAAATACTTACAAATCATCAACCACATCACTCCAATGACTTAAGAAGAGTTAATAGTTGAGCAAACCAACATATTTTTATCCGAAATATCCGAGCTTATGAGAATTTTCAAGATGATAATATAATCTTATCCAGCAATGGAGTAAAATGTGCAGGCGTTATAGAACGAGGCTTTGGTAATACAAAAGATAATGCATACTACTTTTGAATATCCTGATTATGATTAGTAGAAGGTGCGTGCAAATTTGATCGACAGATGTAAGTTTGTGTTCAAGAAGCTTAAAACGTTAAAGTACGCTTGCCGAATTATAACTAGCGATAAGCCCACTACTCAGTTACATGACGTGTTTGAGATCGTAACGTGCCGCATTGAGACCTTAAAGGGCAACATTGAGGATATAATGACTCTTTTGGGCGAGAAACTGGGTCTGTCTGTGGTGAGCATGTCACCCGAGGCCTCACAAATCAGCTTTGACGTTGATGTAAACTTCGGGCAAAGGTCCGGCCTGCACTAGGTGAGCACTTTGATCGAGCAAGAAACGCGCGGATTCGGAATTGAACTGGATAAGACCCATGACATGTTCGTCCACTCTCAGGTTCTCAGCTCCTCCAAAAATAACAAGAAATCAACGGTGAACATAGATGAATTGCTCGACAGCATCTTCCTCCTCCAAGAACCGCTTGAAACACCAGTTACAAATATTGTTGAAAAGCCAATTAACAAAAATTGATGTGAGTTTGAATATCAGATAAATATTTCCACCCCAATGACTTATACTATTCCCAATATAGCGTTCGATGAGCTAAAATTCTTCATATCATAATCCGAAGAACTCACCAAATAAGTCCAACTAATGTACTAAGAAGACGTGCAGCAACGCATGCAATACAATATTATCCTCAACAATATAGATATTGTGTACAAATAAATGGTTAAACTATCCAAACAATCAAAATGCGCTCTGCAAGCAACCATGAACGAGGTAGCAGAAGAAATACGCAGGTATATATCAACTTACTCCTAAATTAAAGGCGTATCTAAAACCATTCTCATGTCCAGATCCATAAACGATGAATAGTTAGATCCAGATTATGATATCATGGTTAAATAAATAGATGAGCTGAAGAAGTCATTGGAAACCCTGAGGAAATACTTCAGGAACACCGATAACCTAGAATCGCCGAGCATAAATCCCAAATCCGAAAACATGATGCAATTAAGTGCGATTCTTTAAAGTTATGAGAGCCCACGTGCAAATTTGAATACATCACTTTCTTTAGTAGAGAAAAATGAAATCAAAGAACTAAAAGAGGAAGTTGCCCGTTTAAAACAACAACTCGTCAAAGAAAAAACTGAGAGAGAACTATTCGAGTTCAACATTACAAAACTTGTACAAAATATCATGACAGAATTAAAAGGTAAAAAAGAATAAGAAGAACAGTGATTTATTATTTATGTTTTGAGTTATCAGATAACATCGCTTTATAATTCTGCAATACCAATTTGTTAAAGATCATCACTTAGCCAAATACGTACTATATAAAAACTGGACTAATTATTATTGTTATAATCTATTATGCGAAATAATAATAAAGACAAAATTTTGCTTCTACCACTTCACACATAGGAACAAATATGGATTAATATTCTATTTAAACCAAATAAGAACTAGGATTTATGATTGAAAATTGTGAAGAATGCATTAATACAATCAGCACCCTGCGAAAAATTGACTGGGTAAGAAATTGTTTCTATAAGATATTGTTACGGGATATAACAACACTAAATTTGAAGTTAATAAGTACTAAATCAGAATTTGATGTATTAAACGGAAAATTGTATGAATTTATGTAAGATTTGCAAGCTTTTAACTCCAAATTAGTTGAAATTTCCCAAAAAATAATAGAGGGTAAAAAATAAGTAACTGATGAAATAATTATCTTAAATTATGGTGTTATGATCGATTATTTGTAAGCAATTTAAGGTTCTATTCAAGTTATTAGAAATATTCTAGCTTCATAAAATAAAAAATCATAACTTATCCAAGCTCCTGCTATATAATAACTTTAGTTGAGTCAAAGTTAATTAAACACGTAGTTTTCAAGTAATTAAGCAAGTCCATAGGTTTTAGATTTATAAAATTAACCTTAACTGAACGCCTCTGTTAGAAGTCGAAGCAATTCTTTTAATACTCAAGTATAAGAGCCTGTTTAAAAAGGCTTGCATCTACCAGAAGAACCTGTTTAAAATTCTATCGGTTCTGATATTTTAATATAAAAGGAAAGTCGAAAAATTACAGTTAAATCCTCAAAGATGTAAACGACTCCAACACTCTAAAAAGATTTATAAACAAAAGCAGCGTATTCGAATGCTATTTAACAAGTAAATAATTCAGGTGCAAACCCTGATTTCAAAATTAAAATCAACAGTAGTCAAAAATAGCTTATTAAATCTCCGGAGAAACAACCTGAAGAGATACCCAAATGTTAATTAGAACCTGAATAATTAGCCAGCAAAGTATTATAATTAGAGTAAGATGTAAAAAATTTACAACTTTAATTATCCTTGGAAAAGGAAGCAAGAAAAGATCTCTAAATGTAAATTAATCAACTAAAACACAATTTGGCTGTTGAATGAACACATATGCAATATATTTAACTTATTTTATAGTTTTACGCAATATCTCCACACCACAACTTAATGACTTTAGATACAACAATTCTAAAAGAAGAATATCAGTTCATAATAGAGTAATCTTTGTAAACAATACGATAATTGTCAACTATGCGACGTAAAGATATTAAAAGAAACCACATTTACAAAGATTTATCTTAATTGATGACAAAAATTAACGTTGAATTGACGCAAATTTAATCAGAATTTTCAATAAGCGTTCCTCTAACTATAGGAATTTATATACAAACCTTTGAAACATATTAATCAAAATTGTATGAGCAAAAGTATAATGCTCGTGTTATAATGATAGGTTAAACAAATGATCAAGTATCTATCGAATCTGAGTATGACACTTTAATGGAATAACTTGAATAAATTAAATACTCTTTTGATACTATTATTGAATAACTAAAAAGCATAGATTAGATTTAATCTAAATAGTTAAACGACTTGAATAGTATTCTAGCATAGAATAAGTTTGAATCATAAAGTAGTAAAAGTGATAGCATAATAGAAACTTTATTAGAATAAAAGAAATCTAAGCCTGAAATTAAGGAAAACATAGAATAATAAATTGATTAATTGATGCATAAATCAAGTATAATTGAATAATCAACTATTTTAGAATAGCAGTTGAATAAATCAGGCAATGAAGAGCAATAAAATGGTCTTCAATTAAGCAAATTATTCCCAGATAGTTGGTAATAAATAAGCAAAAATTAAAAACCATAAGTATTTGTTAGCAAAAGCCCAATGGCGCGTATACAGGTGCAAAAAGAGTAAATTACAACTTAACCTACCATTTAACCACAATAATAGCCTCAATATAACAACACATAAATGTAACCTCAAGGCCCATCTTTAGCTGAATCGAAAATAAGTTTTAATCATTCACTGATTGACTAGTTTGAAAGCACTGGCTTGTAAAGTTTTGTTCCTCTGGATTACATTGACGAAGAGGTGTTGTAAGCTCCCGTGATAAAACAGGACAAGAAGAAATCAGAATTTAAGCCGAAAATTGAGCGCGAGCCGTCTCACATTGAGATATCCCACGATTCTAGTGATGCAAAAGCAACCATGCCCTTACTCCTCCTCGACCCATTGCCTTCATAACCAGTATAAAGCAGTATATACAATGCATAAGTGTAATAACCTGTATAGTAGCAATACATGCAACAATATCAATAACAGTAACTCGTTTAGCAGAACACATAACAATAAGTACTAGAACCAATTCCAGAAGTTGTCCCAAAAAGATAAATAAAGATAATAACGAAGTAGAAACCACTCCCTGAGAAATCCTCTTCTCCGAAGCAACTTCAAATTAAAGTGAAACAAACAAATAAATAAAATGAACTTAAAATTCAACCCGAACCAAAAATAAATGAAATTAAAACGGAGGAAAATGAAATGCAAAAACTTAAAAAAGAATTGGAAGAAATAAAAAAGGAACTGAACGAAGAAAGAAACCAAAGGAAGAAACTGGAAGAATTCGTTCACATGAAATTCGCACAACTGCAAATGGAATGAACTATTAACTTTACATGTAACTTTAACTTTACATTGTAGTCTTCTTTTTATTAAATCCTCAAAAGATAATGATAAATTGTATTACATCTAACTATTCATTGAATTATAGAATTTATGTGTTGTATCAGTTGACAATTCATACTTTTAATATTTTAACGTTGATATCTCAAATATATTAAATAAGAATTATTTAAACTTCCAAATATCATTTAAAAATCGCAAGCCAAATTTGAAAAATTATTAAACAAATTATTTTTGCTAACAAATGTTATATGAATGCGATATATTATAATATATCAATAATTCCACTCCAGGAATATACAAAAATGACATAAGTCAAAAATGTAATGAAAATAAATCCAATGCTACCGCCACCCGCGATTAAACTACATGTGCAGTCAGAACTCACTCAAATTAAAACAATGACACTAGGACTTCCAGTTGAAGCACTAAAATTGAATACAACAAGTAAAATGTCATCTAGAATACAGCCAGATACAGGTAGAGGAATGCAATAAGACACAGGAAGAATGTTTGGCATTGCAAATAGAGTTGTAAATGACTCAACATGTTTTGTGCAAACTTAATAATTTCCATTATTACAACGATTATTGAGAACATAAAAATATGATATTGATGCAATGACATTAAGTGTTAATAAAATTTCTTCAGTTATGTAAGCAGAAGAAAGCAATTTTCGTGTGCTTTTAGATAATTCAATGAAGCAACTCAGGATTTCAAAAAGAATTATGGAAAATAAATAGGCTTCTGGCAACAAGTGAATAATTTTATTACTCGGTAAGTGCAAAAAAAGTAATTTAGTTATATTACTTCAATTATCATTAATATACGTTATTTAAAAATTATAATATTAATATAATGCAGATATTTTCACTGTCATATATGTTATACATGTAAAGTATTACCGATTTTAAAATTAGAGTAGGATCTTTGCTTCAATGATGAGCTTTTTGATCTGCAATCTAATATTTTGTGAGCAAGTGTATTTTAATCGTTGTAAGTTTTTCTGTTGAATTTAAGCAAAGGAATCATTGAGATAGCAGCTGCATCTTTCTAAGTGTATAGTTCTTATTTCTTTAATGTTTCTGATATCAACTATGCTTTTTAATCATTCTTTAATTATATCAAATGGAAATCATGATCCTGCTGAACTTTTATGTTATATTTTTCAACTGTTAGACATGATGAGCGTCCCTTTGGCATTGGAGTGTGAAATAAGATTATTAAATTGTATTATATATGTCCGATATAATTTTTGCATATTGTAACAGTTTAGTGTAAAGTAATGTAATATACGTATGTATGTGATTTAACAATTCAATATTCTCCATTTAAAGCTTAATAGCCAGCTAAGTATTCAAAATTCAAAATCAGTATTACTAAATCAGAGAACATGTGAAATGCAAACGATGTAAGATACACTATGTATCTTGTATACCAAATGATAACGCAATACAATGTATTACATCTTCTATATACCATCTTGGTATATCCTAATTTATTGTAAATCCAAAACATCTTAAAGTCTCACTAGTACACTAGGTATGGACTCACAAATAGAACAGAGTACAAATGACGAATAGACTATTGATTTCCAAAGCTTATTCGTGAGATATCTAGTTTAGTCTTATTTGCCAACCACTTTGTTCTATTTGTGATAGCCTTGTAATACATATGTTTACTCAATTTTTATTCTTCTCACGTATCATTCCATACTTGGTTAATGATTAGAAACTTTACATTAAAGACTGTTCAATGATAATAATCGATTTAGATGCAATAATTATTCGACTAGAATGTTTTTGAGGTTTTAAGAATAAGTACAAAAAATAAAACTACTATTATTGAAGTGATTTCAATTGAATCTTTACAAAAGACTGATATATTAATTTTATAAATGATGTTAATTTGTTGTAAAGTTGTAGAGTAATTGTAGATTCTGAATAAATGTTAAGGAAAATATTAAATAGTATCGTAATAATAAAATTCTGATTCACCACCTCAAATGTCAGAACCCAAAACACCAACAACACCTGATCGCAAAAAAACCAACACGAAGGTATAATAATAATTAACTGCAGAGCCTCTTGTTCATGCGATAGTTAAAGAGCCTCACGCAGAAGCAGTAAGAATCGTAGCAGAAAATAATGCATAACAAGGAGGAAATGTACCCACATACACCACATTACCCAACGACCTAAAAGAAGTCAAAAATAAACTTATTGAGTTCGTAAATAGCACTATAAGGTTTAATAATCCTTTAGTCATGGCAGATGTGAAAGAGCAAGTAATTACAAGAATTAAACTTGCAAGAGGTACTGTAAAGGAACTTTCTATGGGGAGATTTTTACTTAAATTGCATTATGGCACTCAGATATTAATATAAGACCATATACTGCAAGTCTTTATGAGGAGATTGATCGAATATGTAATGATCAATATATGCCAACGGTTTAACAGTTCAATCAAAATTTAGGTGATAACAATAGAAGACTTGACAAAATAGAAGGTAGACTTGATTCAATAGAGGCCACCCAGACTGCACAAGGAGTTATTATCGCTTAAATACAAAGCACCCAGACTGAACAAGCGGTCACCCTCGCTTAAATTCTTCACAAACTGAACAGTATGTGATAATATTTATATTTTAACCGATTCTTTTCGCAAATTTTATTTCAAAATATTGCTCATTTATATCATTTTCAAGCATAAAACATTTAACTTACAGTTTGTTTATATCCAATCGCAATTTTAGTTGAAGTATGCAATTGCTTCTTTGGATACTAAGTTGATTCTGATAAATACTGTAGTTGTCTTTTCTGTTATCGAATTCATTAGCATTGATGTATAATTTGATTTAGAGAGTCGGAATTAAATATATAATGATGTATTGATAGTTGATTGACTCCGTAGATAAAGTGAATGTCTTGATTGCATTGCAACGTAATGTACATCACTCGATTCTCCTAACTTTGGCGTCTGTTCTCGCTACATACGCGATTACTTCCCACCTCATTCTGTTACAGGCCACTATGCTCGTGCTCACCACCAAAACGCAAATGAGAATTAAAACGATGATTGAGATCTCGCTCAGAATGAACTCTCCGTCCTGAGTGCTGAATTAAACGATTATCTCGTTCGTTCCGGCCACATTATTTATTTGAGTTACACCAGTGGCTTGAATTGAGCAGTTCACTGCTGTTAAATTGCAACTTTAAGGCCAAAAAGACTTCGTTTGCACATTTATATTGTAAGTTAAAGTTAGCCCAGGCGGAGTGCCAGCAGGTGGAGTCAGAGATGGGTTAGTCGGATCAATAATCAACGAGAAATCAACCCAGTCGGTGGTGTAGCCGTAAATCGCGTGGTGCACACGCAACTTCGGCTTCAGATTTATTAACGTATCAGTCGTGTACGGGAATTTATACGAAGAATCCGAGATTCTGGTCTCAGTGGACGTTAAATTCAGTACTTCCACCTTATACGGCTTCACAGACGTAACCATAAAATTCAACAGTAATCCTAAGAGTAAAAGGGTGAGTAATACTTGAATTACTACGAAAATTACGCTGATTACCGCGGTTTTCGAGTTCTTTGGCGCAATCATCTTTTTAAACTGCAGTTTGGTAAAATATTGTGGCATTTTTGGTTTTGGGGTGGAAATATAAGTAAAAGTTATTCATTCAGTGGGCGAGATGAGTTATTACATTCTTTTCTGCTTCGCTTTCAGATAGTTGAATAGCACTTCTGCTATTTATTAATCGTTCTTCATTTTGTGCACCGTGTGCCTCACGTCCTTTTCCTGGTCAAGATACGCCTGTATTTTATTCGCAGCTGCTGTTTTATTCGCTTCTTTGAGTGCGTTTTACACCGTTAACAGAAATTCGCTCATTTATTTTGACTCGTCAATTATCAGATTCTTTAAATAAGTAACGGTTTATTGAATTTGTTCCTCGCCAACTAGTTTTAGAACGACCCGTTTCCTAAATTCTGTAAACAGATTATTAATTTGCTCTTTGTTACCATTATTTATCGCTTGTTTGTAGCTGAACTCGACTTTTTACAGGTTTGTGAAGTCCTCAAGTGCGTTATTTTGCTTCTGGTTGTCAATCACAAGTTGTAGTGCGTTGTACGCGTGCTCACTGTGAAGGATATCTGGAATTAGCATGTCAGTGAGCAGTTAATAGTACTATTTGCCAACAAAGTATTGCAGGTTGCACTTTTCATTGGACTATTCCACTTCGAATTAGCACATTTACTGAATCAGGCCATCAATCGCCTTGCTCTTGTACTGGGAGTAGCGCTGTGCTATCTCTGCGTATTCCTCCTCAATTTGCTGTTTCCGTTTTTATTTATTTTGAGCTATCTTCTCCTTCCCTTCGCCTGTTTACTTGTATTTTAAATATAACTTTGATAAAGCTGTTGAATAGCCCGTTTTAACGGTAAAATTCGTATTTATAATGAACTAAAATGGTATTTCCAATTAATCCGATTCCTCTTCCTGATGCACCTAGTCTAGCGTAGATTTAATGGGTTGAATATTTGAAGCGGTCATCTCAGTATTTTAATCCAGCTCAATTGATGGCTCACTGCTAAACGCTGATTCTGTGGTGTCATTTATAAGTTGCTCGTCGTCAATATTGTTTATGTTTTCAGTTTGACTTTTGTAACCTTCCAAACTATTACTTTCATTTGTGTTATTTAAATCAGGTTCTTTGGATAATAAACTGTTAAGTTTTGATATTTGTTGGTTTTCTAGTTGTTCGTCTGAATAGTTTATATTTATTTTGGTTATTAAATTTGGAAATTGTTTTTTGCGCTTAGATTTATGAGGTGGTACTTAACTAGAACTTAAATTTTCGCTGTAAATGTCGTTTGAATAGAATTTGAACGCATTCGGTTCAGTTTGGGCGTTTAATATATTTATTAGCTCAGTGTTATTTTTAAGGGTGTCATATGCAACTAGTAAATCGTACGGGTTGCTAATGTTCATGATAACGGCTATATTTTTTATTATTCGGTCCTTTGTTGTGTATATTTTAAGCTAATTTACTTTCTATAACGGAAGCGTATCAATCATCTGCTGCATTATGGTAACTAAATATGTAGACTAAGATTGTATTAAAGTTTGACATAGCTTAGCGGTGTTCTTCAACGAATTTTAATCCAGCGTCTTGAGCTTCACTAAATTCAGCGATTTATCAATCACTTTGATGAGAATGTCATGAATTACCTTATGCTGGCACTTTTCATACAAATCGCTTTTAATGTCTATAAGTTGCTGTATCTCCTCATAACTCACATTTTAAAGCACTTTTTGCTCTTTCAGTAGCTGAACCAAGTTGTTCGGTATACTTATGTAATTATACACATACTACTCATGAGAAATTTTTAAATTATAGACTAAAAACTGTATTAAGCTTTCTTTAATTGTAACTGCATACTTTTATATGTCTGAAATTTCAGAATAGTCCAACTAATCACTTGAGAATTCTTAAACCGATTACTAGATGTTAATGTCAAATTTGGCCCCGGCTATGAATCATTATGCTTCATTTATGGTTTCTTATTTGAAGAAGCAGCCAGAATTGGTAGCTATAACCGTAGCGCAACTTGTATTTGCTCGTTGCAGTGAATCTCTCATAAATTCCGTACTCAATTAGATGGCTGCGTTAGTTTAAATAACTACCAAGGACCAGGACATGGTTGTGTTATTGAATATGATCCACAAACTAGTTGACTAGCTCATTAACGCTAAAAAGCTGAACATAAATCAGGAATTAATAGCTCAGTTATGCGCCCTCTTATCCCAGGAACGCGATGCTATTCAATAAGAGCTTAGTGATATCCTCACCTTGATAGTTTCAACTGAGTACGCCCACAAACTTGAGAACTCAATCAACCAATCAATGGTCTTCTCAACCTACATCTGTACTGAAATCGTGAACAACCTCAGAACAAATTAACAAACTCAGGTCAACATCCTCAAAAACTTGTCTGTGAACTACACCACGTTCATTCCAATTCTTATTTCAACCGCTTCATCATTTTACTTGAATCCAGCCCAAGTCGGATTCCAACTGTTCTTTGAGTTACTTAGATTCTAAATTCTTCACATGCACTCTCAGTACATCCACAACGTATTCCAAAGCTGCTTAGACAGCAAAATACTCGAACTCCCCGCTATATACGGGCTGTTCAAAGCCATACAAGCCAATCCACTCCCAACTCAGATGAGACTGTACGGAAACATCACCCACCAATTACTCAAGAATTCCGAAGTTCCATATTAACCAGTTATCGCAAACGGTGACCAAATCCAATAACTCATATCCACCCCACAATAAATTGATAAATTCGATATCGCCATCCAATTTATATAAACAAGCGTTAATTTCATCCAACTTGGTGCAAATGTTCATGAAGTTTAAAAACAATTCTTCACTGTGTTAAGTATTGTATATCAACAAGATGAAGTCGTTTTTACAACTCAAGGATACTAAGAGTTCTTAAAGCAAATATAATTCATGATGAATTTACATACCCACTCAGAAAAATTATTGTTCGCATTCAAAGCAATTGCTGATCAATTCCAAAGATTGAATGGTCGCGATTTTATATTCGTTCCAATTTGTAACTACATCGTTTAGGAATTTGAATACTTCAAGATGCAATCTCACTAAATTTAGCACGTTATAGAGCACTTTTTGTCTCAAATGTCTTTCCAACAAGCCTTTGACACATTTTAAGTTACCTTGTCTTCTAATTTATGGATAGTTAACTAAATAAGCAGATGCTGCGTTAGAAGCAGTTTCTTAGAGTTCTGGCATACAATCGTGCTCCAAAATATTAAATAAGTTATGGAAGCTGAATGCGATGAATCTCTCAAGAATACTATGGTAAACTAATTGTTCCAAATCATTGAAACTTGTGGTAGAGAAATAGAGTTTTTGGAATATACCTCATCAAACTTAGCGCAAATATCATTAAAATTCACCGAGATGATGAACAACTATTTGAGACAATAAATATGTGATCCAATGTCACTTTATGTTCTCAAATTTTTAAGTATGTATTTAGAGCATTTCTAAGTTCGTATTAAAATCAACGATCAAGAACTCAAGCACAATCCATAAAAAATTGCTTCAAGAATATCTTTCAAAGTATTTGTTTAGCAATATTTAGTTCCATAGCTTATGCCATGTTTGATGACTTTAGCCATGAACGAGTAACACGAGAGCTTCTAGTACATCATTGAGTCTCTGGGTGGTTTGATTAACAGCATAATTAACTAATGCGTCTAAATTTTACAAAACACGGTTGTCTTTGAACGTTTCTTTGTTTCTCAGGAGCAAATGAATGCTATCCCACTTGAAATTCAGCAATCCATAATTCCTCCAAGCCAAACCTTCAATGGTTAAAAACTCATTTAAACTGCTGGAGCAAATGTAATCAAGAGAATTGTTTCCTTCCAAAATTAAACTAAGGAGCTTAAGCACTAAACTTTAGAGCTTCTTATAACCATGATGGACACTGATCAGCAAATTTTAGGTGAGTAAACCATTCCAATCTTGAGGAACATCTGCTCTTAATTACTTACCAATCAGAATTATGTTGACATACAGAACAAGTCTTACAAGCTACTTGGTAAGTATTCGAAGTATGACTATGCTGGTGCATTCGAGTTATTCAATCAAAACACCCACAACTTGAAGAACAGAGCTTTGTTCATGTAGAATCTCCATTTTTCAACTGCTGAGTAGTTCATGACCATCTGGCCTGAAGTCAGAAAGAACTTGATTGCTGAAAACTCAAAAGCGAGAGAGGTTGCTTTCTAAATGGTTGATAAGTTAACCAATGTGCTCGAGGGCGAGTCATTCAACTCTTATTTAATCGAATTGGTGTAATAAATAATAAACTTCGATTTGAGCCAGAATCTGAAGGAATTACAGTCCCTCCTCATAGAAGCCACCCTTGTTCTATTCAAGCACGGTCTGAAGATGAGGGAGTAGCTCACGGACGAGTTCATCAACCACTTGATTCAGAACAGACTCCAGTTACCTTAAATCAACGATAATTTCCACATCCTGGCCGCTCACGTGATAAAGCTCACTCAGAAAGTAGTTGATGAAAAGCTGCCCCTGATGAAGCAGACCCTGAATTACATTGAAATCTACACCACGAACGCAGATTCCAGCTCACTCACCGACTTTTTCACCGTCCACTACCAATATTTGTACTTACTGTTTAACAATAACAAATTATCTCACCTGAGAATTTAACTTAAAAGAATTTTAACCGCTACCGGTTTATGCTGCGGTCGCGACTTCGTCTCAGAACTCATGAGCCAAATTGACGTCGGCCTCTAAAATGAACTTCTCAAAACGGAAGAACTCAGACAAATGCCGTTCGCTGACCGCCAAAAATGTCTCAGCGGTTTAATGCACTCATCCAGAAATATTTTCTAAAGAGTTAATAAACTATTGAGGAAAGTTAAACCAGACTCAAGCTTCGCCCGTTACGAAGCTGCATAATACTTGATCGTGCACGAAACGATTCCAAAGGAGCTCATGGGCTAACTCAAAGGTAGAGCCCAAGCTGACGAGGAAGTCATGGACCTCATGAAACTTTTGCAATAAACCAAGAACTCCGAAGGAGGTGTTGAAGAAATCGACAAACTCATACAAGAAGCCGAATCTTAATTCCAAACACATAAAGAGCAAACTGAAGAAGATTTACTGCTCCAAAACGTAAAAATGACTCAGTAATCGCAAAAAGAATCAATCTACACAAACATCCTTGAAGAACTGAACAAAATCAAATAACGCAGACTGTACAAGATTGATGCCAGATTCCAAAAAACTGGTAAAGAACTGCAAAACAAAAGAGGTGGTGGCGATCTTGGTGATAACCCGAATGCCATTTTACCTATTGTCAATTCCAAATCACACAAGAGAATGCCAAGACAAAACATGAAGAAATACAAAGAAGGTCTTGATGTTATCTTCGGTAAAGAAAAGTCTAAACTTGCCAAGAACGTCAATGTTTACAAACTCGGTAGAATGGCTAGCAGAGCAGTTCAAGGCGGTAAATAAAAAGTACGAGCCATTAAAAAGAGACATGAAGCAACAAAAGCTGCAACTAATGTAAAAGGAAAAGAAAGAGTTCAGAAGAAGAAATGAGATATTTATGATATATTTATTCAAAATATTTTAAAATTGTATTGTATATCTCACTCACTTAACTTTAGTTTATACAGGTTCCTATACGTACAATAGCTTATTAAATTAGCGTTATATTGCGGGACATTATTATTATATAACCAAATATGGTTATATTTCATTGTCTAGAGTCACTATAAGTCTTTATGTAATTCGATTTTTAATTTATATTAGATACTGTATTTCTGTTCAATAAAACTATTATATTTCTATTGTGCAGCTATAGTATAGTGGTGAGTATTTTCGCCTGTCACGTGAGAGACCCGGGTTCAATTCCCGGTAGCTGCGCATTTTTAAATTATAACAATATGAAAACACAAAGCGATTATTCTTTTAATTTTGACACTAAGTATTCTAATAATGTAATATTGGCTTTTAAATCTTTTCTAATTGTACTTTTTAATAGAGTAGATCAGTGTTTTCAAATCAAAAGCAACAATAATTTACTAGTATTTCGTTAAAATAATATTTTTAACCTACAATATTCCACATCCTCTAATCTATGGAACTTACTCTTGATCCCAAAATGAGAGATGCCGCTTTGAATGTTTGCGAGGAAATGATCGCTCACATGAAAACATGTGAGTTCGCCAAAACAAAAACCTATAAAAAGCATTGCACCACAGGTCATGCCAAAGATCCAAATATTAAATTTGATGCAGTAAACGGTGTGGTTGACATCAATGTTGCACTTAAAAAAGCTATCTCAACATTTATGACTTATGGTGCTAGCGTTAACGAGAAGTCTCCAAAATAAGTTCTTGAATCAACTATTTTCATGAAAATGTTCTTTTATGCTGAATCTGACAAGGCTAACTTTGACAAGTTACTTAAAGAGGAGGAATTTGAAGACATTGCATTTGCTCTTGTCTCTGGTACTAGATCACCCGCTCCTATGATTGTTTAACATCGTCTTATTTGCGGATATGGAAGTATCAAAAAGATTGATGGAAAAGTTTACATGTGTGCCAAAAATTTAGAATGTCCTGCACTTGCTGGATACGTCACTGGTAACTTAATTAATAGCACCATCATTTTAGAAGATGTTGCTGGAAAAACCAGAGTAACACAATTCTAGTTGTGTGATCCAAGTGGAAATATTCCAGGATGGATTTACAATACCGCTCTCGATGCCAGAAACGATATTTTGCTTTTATTAAAGGGATTCCTTGAAGGTGAAATTAAACCAGAATTCTGAGAGAATATGTTCTATTTTTTAAATTAGTTCAATATATAATTTAGTTCATATACATGTAATTTAATTTGAAATAAACAAATTAATTGATAACAAACAAATTAATATATTATAATACATAATGGAGTCAGTAATACAATTCACTTCATATGTTAAGCTCTTAGTTATGTTTGGCTGTAGAAAAATATAATCTTAAAGTAGAGTAAGATCATTAGTTTCATCTTACACTAAAAAAGAATGATCGTAAATTATAAATGGTAAATAGCTAAATAGAAAAGTAAAAATACTTTCAAGAATAATAAATTACTGCTATGTCTATGTTACCATAGCTCAAATTTAATACAAAGATTTATAATAGTTAATCTGTATTAGCTCAAAAAATGCTGGATGTTAGATCAAATAGTTAAACATAATAATTGAAACCATATAATAACTTCAAAATAGGAAATACATTACATATAATGCATTTATTTAAGTGATAAACTTTATCGTTCACTGTTGTTTTCTTTAATCGATCTTCTGTTGTAAACCACACTAATTTTCATACATAACTTTCAATTATTTTGGTATTTTAACAACAATATTGTCTTCTAATGCATCTATTTTGCTTTTTAACTTCTTAATCATATCACATTACATATCGTAAATTTTCATAGCATCATCTACATTTTGAATAGCTTCTATTTGTGCGGCTAGTTGGGAAAACTTTTCATTTAATTAGTTTAACTTTTCCTATTTTGCTGCTTAAGCTTTTTGGTCATTCTTATCTCCGTCCATTCTGGTTTGTGTGGTGGAGTGGTTAAATCCGCTTATATATATTAATATGTAAATATGATAAATGTTATTGCTTTAATTCTAAACATGTTTAAACAGTTTACATATGCAAGCAAAGACATCAGCAAAATACACTTATGAGATCATTAAAAATAACAAGCCATACATATTAATTCAACTTATCATAGCATTTTAATCATATTTCAACCTAATCATTTGTTAAATAATATTAAATATAAATTAAGGAAATTAATACTTTAAATATTTTGATTAAAATAGTCTTCATTATTCTGACTATTTAATAGAATTATTACGGTGCACACATCTATGTAAGCGTATTGGTGCATTTTGTATAAACGATTACATAAAATGAAGTGGTATTATAACAGTTCATATATGCAATTATAATTAATTATATTTTGTAACATCCCAAAATATGGATCAGTTTCTAGAAGTTCACAATGACATTATATAGAAAGTAGATGATATAAATCTGTTCATAGGTGAGATGATGAAATATGATTAATTACACGATAAAACGTATTAATAACTTCTACAATAAATTGAGTAAGTTTAATAAACTTTATATTCGTTATCCGGTTCGTCTACTGCGTGCCTTGAACAGCTAACGCAGATATCAAAAATTCTAAATGCTACGCGTTATAGTTGTCGTTTCCTTGTTTTCTAGGATTCTTCAGAATAATTGGAAGCCGATTATAATGATTTGTTAACGCTTATAGACGATCTCCGATAAGTGATTGATACGATAATAAAATAGTTCGGGTCATAACCGTCTTAGCCGTAGCCAAAGCGTGCTATATCGCAAACGTAGCGCCAAAACCCGCTTGAAGCCTTTGCAGAGGAAGAGCCTGTGAAGCAGAACAACCAGGACAAGTTTTAGAAGCTGTAATAGATGGTGAACAAGAAGAAGGAGAAAGAGGCCATTCAGCAAGTTACTACTCAGGTAAAAACCCGTTAAAGCGAGGAGAAGTCGCCGAAGCCGGTTATGAAGTCTCTGATTCCGCAGGACTTCAAGTACACTCAGAAGCCCGATCCAAAGCGCAGCCCGGTTGTTGAAAAACCGCAAAAGAAGCCCGAGCCGGTTAAATCTCCTCCAAACTTCACGCCCGAGTACGACTATTAAGAAAATATTGAATCGCCTATAAACAACAATAAAATATAATTTGACGCCGAATCTCCACAAAATGTTTAAAACAGTCAGCTCGGCTTCAGTTAAATGCCCGATTAAGAGGTGCTGAAACAGCTCCACCACCTTTTAATTAGGATTGACATGCTCGAGGAGCGCGAACGCGGGTCCAAATCCCAGAACCAGCAACTTATTAACGATGTGTCCAATATCAAGAAGGAAAACGACACGCTCAAAAAGCAAGTCCTGGCCCTGAACTCGGTCGTAAACAGCTTCAAAACGGAGATCATTTCCCTCAAAACTGAACTGGAATCCGTTCAAAATACCCTTTAAGACCAAAACAAACCAATCGAAAAAGAAATTGAACTCGTTCAACCTTTCACCTTTGAAAACAAAAAGATGAAATAAGTGCTTCAAGCAGCCGAAGAACCCAAAAGAATCGAAGAACCAAAAAGAAATGAAGAACTAAAACGAGGAAAAGGAAACCTCGACGAAGAATACGCAAACTTCCTCAAATTCCTTAAGAGCAAGAAGTGATAGCACATAAAATTCATTCTATACATATCCGAGCGAATAATATTCAATAAATAAAAATATTTCTTCTATTTCTAATCTAGAATCAATTGAGGGGCTTTGATAGCAGGTACCGTAACCGTGTTCAAAATATTATCCCACTCACTTTAACTTTCGTTTGGCTCTCGTGTTCTTAACCTTTGAGGGTATCAATTGGTATCAACACTTTTGGACATAGGTGAGAACTTTCTTTGGATTATTTATAACACATGTATCTTTTGTATCTTAATTTATACAGTCTCGTGTTCTAAACCTCTGTTTATTTTTTCTTAGAAAATATTTTTGTTGACAAAAAAATATTAATTCAATCATTATTACTTAACTCACTGAATAGGTACTGTTACGGACTGGTATGGTACTTATCATTATAATTAGACATAAGATATTGTAATACATAAGACATTTTCTAAAATCACATGAGTCCTTGCTTGACCTTGGTGTCTTCGAGAATTTTCCTGTACTGCATTTTTTGGGCTTCGCGCATAACATTACATTAATTATTGAATTGAAAGCTTTGAACTTACATATTGACGAATAAAATTTAATGCCAGATAAATGCAAATATTTCCGCTCCACCAAAATGCCGCCAAAATAAGCCGTGCTGCCAGAACTGCTGTACTCACATTAGACAAACATCACAAATTTTGCCACAAATATAGCTAAGTTCCCACTCGTATTCGACAAGAAAATACCACGCACGTTCACAGAACTGTACACAAACTCGTTGCAACAATTAAATCTCGCCTGCATTCCGTGTTTGCAATTGGTCGTAAAAGCAAACAAACCAATACAGCAACTTCACTTATTCAGCTTAATTCCCGAAATGCCATCTTGTCAAGTGCTCGCCCAAGTATTATCTGAATGCACTGATGTTTAATCTATTATGATAACTGATTGTAAGTTTTCAGATGAATGTTTAGCAGCCTTGTTATCATTCACAAACCCACAAATTTCAATGCTTACCTTTATCAAGTTACAAACTGATTTTTAAACACTTATCACTCTTCTAGCGCTTGGGAATAATAAACTTACACTCAAAATAATCCAGACAAATATTGCTCCTCAAGATTATGTGTTTTTGGAGAAGGTTTTAGGTTCAGAATTAAGCCACAATATTGTTGGTCTATCTCTACCTAAATTAATTAATTTGAAGAATGCAAAGTAACTAAAATATTTCGAAGTAATTGAGGATTAACTGGGAAGAGATTAAATATAATAGATAATTAATGAATAAGATGTTCAAATATCTTCCTCAGGTAACTTATTAGGGTTGATCCATAACATTTTGATTTAGAAGATTATTTAAGGATAAGAAGTTAAAATTTAATAGATATAAAATCATAAATAACTAATTACGCTATAACTACAACTATATAAAACTTAATTATTTAAAAAGTTTGAAAAAATAAGCTTCTAACAAATTTATATGTCACTGACGACCAAAATTGAACAGGTTAAAAATACTTTAACACTTTAAATTATTTAAAATTTTTTATCAACATAAGTACAAACAGATCCTATTATTATTTCATTGCTAAACCAAAATCCAGTAAGAGATGGTTAATTAGAATATTTTGGAGTTATAAATGCTGATGAAGTATAAGATATTTAACCTGGCGTTCTCAAATGTGTTGTAATAGGATAATAAGTATTTGAATAGAAACAATGAGTGAATTATTCTAATATATAATTATATTGTATTGTATATAATCCATTCTATCACTCAGTTATATATATCAGCAAATAATGTGTATGGGGCAAATCTTGCTTTTACATACTTCAAGATAGTAAACTCAATCAAATTTTCATGTTCATCTGGAGATAAATCAAAAATATCTGATTACAATAGTTTAAGATTGTAAAGTGATCTGCCAAATTTCCCTATTGCTGACAAATCAATTTATCGTATTAATGAAGTCATGTTGTTATCAATACTATATTTGTACCACATAGCGTTTCTTCGTAAACGAAATTGTTCAAGGTTGGTTATCTCATTCATAAAGTAAATAGAAAACTCTTTAAAACTGTCAATATATAGAATGTCAGTGTCCCATTTATTATTATAAATTTAATATGTTAATTTTGGAGAATCAAATGTGAAATCAATAGTTAGTAATGTTCTGTTATAATCAATAACAAATATTTATAGTCCATCTGGAGATGCTAATGGGTATAGTTTACTTCCTGCATATAATATTTCCATCTGTTTCAAATCAATTAACAAATTTCGACCTTAACACTCTGCTGCTGCTATAGCATTGTTTGCGAAAGAAATTAAAAATATTTCAGAAAATTGTATAACTTATTTTTACAGAATAAGTGGATAAATAACGAACTTATTATTCACAAATTAGTAAAGTTTAGAATATTGAGAAACTATTAACCTATTTTCGATATTACAAATGTGTCCATAACCCTTATAGAGTGAATGTAGGCTATCTAATTTTGTTATCAATTTTACAGTAAATAAATCAATGGTATAAAGCTAATTACCAACCAAACAATATATTTATCCACAAACACAATATAATTATTGATGACAAGAATTTAAACATGGTGATAAGTCAGGAAAAAAATTTATTCGTGTTGATCCAATAACTTTAAGTTATTAATCGCGAATCAAAGCATGCCCTGGAGTATAAGTTACTAAATAGTTTGTTAATTGAATGCGATTAGTAAGTTATGAATTCATAATTATGTATATTCATAACTTGTCTGGGAATAAATTAACAATAACATATTTCTTTTCTTCCTATTTTTGAAATATCCACTCCAAAGATATGCCGCAATATAAATAATGGGAATTAGAAAATATGTTTGCACAAGCAGATATTAATCATGACGAAAAACTTTTCACTAGCGAAATATTATTGTTTTTGAAAAAGTATAGAACAGATATTAATGTTGAGGAAATTAAGAAGATTTTAGCAGAATTTGACACAAGTAAAGATGGACATTTTCAGCTCGACGAATTCATTTTATTTATGAATAAAGCGTTCCCTTGATGATTACTAATAATATTATATTCACTCTACTTCTACCTAATATTTTATAACATATGTTTCATTTTTAATGTTATTTAATCTTTAAACACTATATTTTTTGTTTTTAAGAATTATTTAACAGCTTCTAGGAATTATTTTGGGCAGTTGTAAGCACTTTGTCCAAAAATAGTAATCCGTCTTAAATTTAACTCAATTCCCTAAGTTATGCCATCATAGATATCTTCAGTGATTTTTTATAGTCCAATTTCAGAAACTCAGCACTGTCATTAGTTTATTATAAAGGAGTATTTTATTCATGTTCAAAAATTTTTTATTATCGTCTTTATAACATGTGGGTAATTTGTTCTATTTTTTAGGGCACAGACATAGAATACTTAGAGTAAGTTTAGTCTATTTATGTTTCAATTTTACTCAGATTATTCATTTCAATTAATTTGAAGTGTTACATTTCCATATAATATATAATTATCAATAATTGAACAAAATATTAGATATCCACATTTTAATTTACATACATGTAGTTTATTTTAGAAAAACATGAAAAATGTCTTTTTTGTATTGACATATATATAATATTAAAATAAACATCACTTAGTCACAATATAGATATTATAAGATTAACTGTTTATTAAACTGTTTAAAATAGTTATTATTCCATTTATAAGGGGTATTCCATCAGGATCGCACTAAATATTGATTACAATTTCCCCAAACACAAGAGGACATAAAAACGTTCCTTGAAAACGAGGTTTACTTAACAGACACTTTTTCAAACGGCCTTTTGCAAATAATCGAGAATTAAAAACAGTTCAAAAACCCGCGCATAAACGAACTGCAAATTATCAGAGAGGCCGAATAAGAGTACAAGAGAATTATTCAGACCATTGATGATTGCAAATACTTCACCCAGGCGATGCGGCTGTTCGAGATCATTAGACGCGAACTGGAACTTAATCTATTAGACACCGAGTGGCTTAAACGCAGCCTCGAGGTCATGATTAACAAGTGCCTGGTGAAATCGGTCGCCAAAATGAACGAGCTCATAAACCAGTTCAACGAGCTCCAAGACGCCGGAGACCACGAAAACAAATGCGAGAAGATCCTGGAAGAAATCGAGTTCGAAAAGCTGTTCCAAGAAACGGCCGTGAGCCAGACAGAATGCGAGGTCATCTTCCAAATGTACGACGACTACCAGAACGAAAACGAAGCGATGTGAAATGTGTAAAATGAAGTGAAATACCTCACAAAATTTATTCGTACGACTTTAGTATCGTGTCGCGCACCAGATCCCGCACGTGGTACACTATTTTTCCAGCTGCGATTTCGACCTCTGTTCTGGAGTACAGCAGCCAGCTGTCCAGGTGGTGCTGGTATCCGTAGCACTTGTCGTTTATAGGTACCAAGGGACCGTGCAGAGAGTCCGACGGCCATTTTCTTTCTTTTCCTTTTATGGTTGTATTCATGAACGTAATATTGCCACCGCCAACTCCGGTGTCGAAGAAGAACTGGTTGTTTCTACGGAAGGCAGCGAAGTTGTGGTCGTGGCCGTAGAAGACGGAGCGGATCTTCTTGTCGGTGTTGGCGTCCAGGAAGACTTCCAAGCTCTTGCTGAAATACGGATGGGCGCCGAAGTAGCCGGTGGAGTAGACCGGGTAGTGGACGACGATGAAGACGTGCTCCACGCCGGCGCTGAGGTGGATGTTGTCTCGGAGGAACTGCATGGCGATGTCGACCTTCTTGTCCGAGACCGGGGTTCCCTTCTGGATGAAGATGAAGTAGAAGCCCACGTTCCGCACCTGCTGGTAGAAGTTCACGTCGCGCTGCATGACCTGGTCGAACTTGCCGCGGGCGTCGTGGTTGCCCATGGCCATTATGACTGGCTTCTGGGGCAAGTTCTTGAAAGAATGCTCGAACTCATTTATCGTGCCGTTGTTCGACTGGTCTCCGCAGAAGACCATGAAGTCGAAGTCGGTTCCCAAAGCCGACGTGAACTTGTTGTTGGCGTGAATATCTGTCATGACCACGAACTTGGAGACCTTGTCTGGAAGTGCGACCTGGAAGGACTCGTCGAGGCCGGAGATGCTGTACTTCGCGTTGAAGTTACTGAGCTAAACGCTGTGGAAATTATCAGATTTTGTTTTGTAGATATCATTGGTGGAAAATAGCTATTATTTTTTCTAGAAGAAAGTACACCAGTGAACTCGAATACCATTTTAGTGGATGAATGCGATTGGTTTATAACAAAATTATTTTCTTTAAAGTGTAGCAGTTTCTGTAATAATATCCATTACAAATCCAAGAGTTATAAAAGCTACGAATAAACCCACATAATTTATTAGTTATATTATTTTATTACATATATGTTTATGTTTGACCATTGAGTTAATACATATGACTATTATTGTCATAATTAGTAATATACTCGTAATTAGAACTAGTGAGAAAAATGCTTTATTTTGCATGAGAAAATAATTTATTTATGTGTGTAATCTTTTGCTTACTACAGTGCAAATAGACTGTACTATGATAAATAAACAATACATTGAAAGAATTAAATACTTTTAGAATTTTGTTAATTCTTTTGTATTATTTTCTTTAATAATAATATTTTCTGATGTTTATGCCAATTTTTAATTGAATTCTACTGATGACTCTATTCGGATTGCTGCAGTATTCTCAATCATATTTTACTCGAAGTGGTTATATATAATTGTATTATATACAGCTTATATGTAAAATACGTATATTTTCATTTACTATTAAATTTGATTTGAAAATATTAGATATTACGTATCATCTAGATGTATCAATTTGTGTTCCTAGTAATTGTTTAATCTACTGATTTAAAAAGTGTATTGCAATTTAGAATTCAATTTAGTGTGATAAATACACATATGTAAATTATTTATTAAATGACTCAGTTACCTGTAACATTATCAATACTAAGGCCCAATTTAATAATTTCCATCATGCAATCATTTCATCTCATAAATCATGACAATCCACGAATCCAAACTTAATAACGGTGATCAAAAACGCTAGCACTTTAACTATTGACTTCGGAAGCTAACTTTGAACAAGAAGACATCACACCGTAAATTACGTCTATACTGGTCACCCTTTTTCTCTGATCATCACATTTCCTTTCCTTTCTAAATCAATGATCCCTAAGAAACCAACAACATTCCTCTCTAATCAAATATCTCGCACGGCGTTATAGACTCTCCGTTAGCTCTTTCGGGCTAATGGAGTTTGTTTTGGAGATCTTTTTGTTGATAACAGCTTTTGGTTGAGTAGGGGAGTTGCGTGTTATTGTGTTCGCGTTGTTTCTTATTTGGTCTCACTTTGAACAAGTATATAGTTCTTTTATATGTTTCTTTCTGTTCAGGCTCACTTACTCTTGCAAGCGTCCTAATATATAAAAGAATTTTTTCAAAGACTAAAGGATACACGATCAATCGATTGCTAATTATCAACTAAAACTATCATATAAAATATTTAAATCAATTTAATAATGTGTCCACTCCTTTCATGTAATGATTGAATTGGGTTCTAATCCTTTGTCATCCAAGAGTTTTTTCGAGATTGTGTATTTGAACGACTCCGTTTAGATTGATAGTTCAGTTCCAGCTCGTTTCCAGCGTTGTGACAAGCCAGAGTTGATTAAGGCTCAGTCTCGTGCAGAGGCGGTTGTTATTTTGTCTTTCTTTTTGAACGAGGACCGTTCTACTTCACTCGAGACCATAGTGGATTTGGTGCGTTAAATCAATGAAAACGCTTTCGAGCAAGGCGTGCAGACGAATCTGGTTCCCGCGTACCTAACCCCGGTGATCAGCAACTACTCTCTGTCCTCCGTTGCCCTCCCACTGATCACTTTGAACTTGGCTCTGTTCTTCGAGCTCACCAATGCCTCGTGCAAGACGATCAACGAGGACTTCAACAAGTTCAAGCTCCCGTATCTGAAGCAGATTTGCGACAACGTTAAATACCTCACTTTGAACTCAAAGAAGGTTAACGTTAAAAAGAGCAACGCCTGCGTTGAGCGCTTCATCATAAAAACGGCCGAATTCACCCAGTAAATAATCGTTCAGAAACCTCTCGTGACAGCTTTATTTTAGAGCTCGAACTCAGTTCTCGAATTTGAGCGCGTAAATTTAACTCCAATTGAACTGCAAATAATGAGCGCCCAATCACAATTCAGATTCAACACACTCAAAACGGAATTCAACCAAGTAAACGGAATTTGGAGAGGAATCGACCTACAAGTTGCAAAAATGGACGCATTCAACGCAGCCGAGATGAACATCATCGACGCCCTGCTCCAAGAACTCCAACAATCGGTTGAACTACTCGTAACATGCAACAAAATCAAAAATCTACAAGTTGGACAAACAATCATCACCATGCTCACAGAACTCGACGCATGCAAAGGAAAAGCACTCGACGTCGCACACCTTGTCTCAAGCCAACTCACCACTCAAAGCAGCTCCAGACGCGTCCCACAACCACCAACAGGCACACGCGACACAAACCCAATGCAAATGTTCGCCAGACAAAAATACCTCCAAATGATCAAAAACATCTTCGTCAAACACGGCTCCGTTGAAATCGAAACACCAACATTCGAAACCAAGCAAGTACTCCTCGAAAAGTATGGCGATGACCAAAAATTAATCTACGCCCTTGAAGATTTCGGCGAAGAGCAATTAGCACTCAGATATGACCTCACAGTTCCATTCAGCAGATATTGCGTTACCCACAACGTAAAAGCAATCAAAAGATTCCAAATCGGCAGAGTTTTCCGCAGAGATAAGCCAAACTTCGAAAAAGGCAGATTCAGAGAATTCTATCAATTGGACTTTGATATCGGTGGCGACGAAGGCGCTGTTAATGACGCTGAAGTTCTCGTTGTCATGCAAGAAATATTAGCTTTATTCAAGAAAGAATTCAAGATTTATGTTAACCACAGAGGTTTATTAAATGAAGTAATTCTTGGTGTCGGTATTTCTCAAGAAAAATTCAAAGGTGTTTGTTCAGTCATTGATTAACTCGATAAAATCTCAGAAGAAGAAGTAATTCACAAATTAGTTACATAAAAAGGTATACTTGAAGAACAAGCTCATAAACTTATGGAATTGATAAAATTAGGATCAGATGCAGAGATTTTTGTAGAATACTGCAAAGAATTAAGAGCCAGATCCGAATTTTAAAATGCTGCTCCATATTTGGATGAATTATGCGCCATTATCAACAGTATCAAATAAATTAACCCATAAGCTGTAAAAGATATCAAAGTTGACTTATCTCTTGCTCGTGGCCTTGAATACTATACCGGTATGGTTTTTGAAGCTAAATTAACTGAATTACAATCATCTGTTTCAGGCGGTGGTAGATATGACCATTTGCTTGAATCTATAAATCCATCAGCTCACATGCCAGTAGTTGGAGGATCAATCGGTATTGATAGATTATTCGCTTTGCTTTAAATGGAAAAAGATTTATAACAAGAAAGATAGCTAGATGTTTAAATTTGTGCCGCCCCAGGTGGTAGCTTACAAGCAAGACTTGAAATTTATGGCTAGTTGCTATAAAATGATGTGAGAACGGGTGTCTCATTTAAGGACGGTGGTAGTCTAAAAAGTCTTAAAAGAGATTTAGAAGAAGCTAATTCTGCTAAATGCAAATTTGCGATAATAGTCGGTTAAGAAGAATGCGCTGGTGAAGAAGTAACTGTTAAAAATTTAGATAGTGGAGAATAATTTAAGATTAATAAGTTAAACTTAGTTGAATACATATGTGTTGAATTAGGAAAAACTAATCCTAAATTTGCTCTTCGCTGGGTTCAAAGCTTCATGTTGAAGTTAGCTGATAAGGGTTTAAGTGCAGAAGAAATCGCAGAAATATAGAAGACTATTAAATCTATGATATGATAAAAATATAAATACATAATATTACATTATAATTTAGCAATATATGTCATTCTGGGAATAATGTGTTCATTAATGGAACAAATTCTTCAAATGATATTTTCTTATCACCAGATTAGTCATATTGACGAATTAAAGTATATCCTTCTTTATATGACATTTTTCTATTAAATTTTTTAAGCAATAACACTAATTCCTCGTGCATTAAAACACCATCATGTGAATAATCAGCGGCTCTAAAAATGTCTTCTAATTCTTAATCATTAAATCGCGGCATTTGCGTTGGTGTGGAAACAATATTAATATCATATAAATTATTCTAAATATATTATACTGAATTAATACAATAAATATCTATTTAAAGAGAGTTTAGAATGATGTGTATATTCATATAAAAGAATTAATTCTTAATCCAAGTATTGCATTGCCGCTTCGAGCTACATTATATGTCAAAAGGTGAAAGGGCTTCTATTTATTGATTTAGTATTATTTTATATTCAACCATCAATTGAAAAACTAATTAACATTAATTAACTAATTACTCATATAAGTTTTATTCAAAAGGTATTATTAAATACAGATCACTTGAATTTAATGGTCTTTGATTCTCCTTCTCTTGCAGCAACAGTCATTAATTCATTGTACATCCGATTTGTTGCTCTCGTAATTGGTTTAGCTCCCATTTTATTTTTACTTAATTATAGCTAAGGTTATTTATAATCAGACATTATAGATGTATTGACTGGATTTTCGTTATCATTTGTCCAAGTATTTTTGATGGATGGTGATAATAGCAATAACTATTCTGATGTGAATGATAGTTCCGAAGGACTTCGCAATATTGATTAAGTAACTGACTAGTAAAGTTTTGGAAGTTTACGCTATTCGGCTTGTGAAGGGCTGGGAGATCTTTCAAAATATTCTATGCCTGTGCTTTTATCAAGTCTTGCGTGCTCTTTCTTCATAAATTCAATAAAATCAACGCCTCTCCAAAATTCTTACAATTACTGTTTTTTATAATCTTACCATATTATTTTCTCAAACATTCTTTATGAAAAGATAGAAGCAGATGAATTCAAAATATTTTTAACAGTAGGATGTTCGTCCAGTTTTTAAAGTATCTACCATTATTTCTTTTCGATATAATTGATATAGTTTACTATTGGCTTCTAGTTTTCATCCAAAATTTCTCCACGACTATTTAGAATAGCACCATATGGATCAATTATGTTATTCTCTTTAACAAACCAATTTTATGGTTTAAATTATGTGTTATTCTTTGTAAATATATGATTTCCTTCTAGTTTCATATCAAATTATTGATTATTGATATAAGTTTTATGAGTTTAATCGATTTAAACTTTAGGATTGGGTAATGTAGGTCTAAACTATTAGAAAACAGCTTCTAATATAGATTTATTGACACTGTCTAGAGGTTATTACACGAAACTTAATAATTTAGATGATTCACCAAGTTTTATTACAGGAGTAGATTGAGCTAAAGGTAATAAATTATTTTATATAGGAGACTGTATTATATTGTCGATTGCTTATAATTTAGGCTAAACATTAGGTGTATTTTAGTTTTTGCCATGATTCTTAATGTTTTATATTATTTAACTTTAATTGTTAAGTTTTTATTCTCTTCTAAATCCCAACAATTGTTAGTTATCAGTAAAATCTGATTCATCTTTAGATTTACGCGATTAATCAGATATTATTGAATTTTTGAATGTATTATCAAATTTATTACTTCTGTTGTTTATTTCCGGTTTATTTGTTTATTCTTAAATTGTTTTGTCACTTTTTAAAATTGATTTGATAGGTTTAAGCAACATTTTTGGCTATTCAGCTTTTTTAGGTTAAGCTGCTTATTTTTAATTATCTTAATCAATATTTTGTTAAAATTTGCGTATATTTTGATATTAATCTTATATTTCCTCTTTTATTTGCTTTTCCTATAGCTCTATAAATTATTTGACGAGACTAAAATCTGTTATATCTGTTTCGTGATCTTTTCCATCAACTTAAATTCCAACTTCTCTAATATCTAATTTCTACAGTTATTCGTGGAATTAATATTGGGTATCTTAGATTTCTAATTAAATGCCTATTTCTTGCATGGCTATTTCTAACTTTTTATCTGCTACATTTTATATTAATTAGTTAACAACTACATCTTAGTTGGATTGCTGCAATATCGATATTCCCATATCCGTCATCATTTCTTTGTCAACTAATAGTTATACTTTGTTACTATCCGTTTATAATGAGTACGAATCAGATTAAGGCAAATAAGAACTGTAAACAATTGGAATATTATTTAACAAAATATTTTTAGTTCCTTGTGAAATTTAATTAATTTAAATCGATTAAATAGTATTTTATTTAGGTGTTGATTAATTATTTGCTTATTCATAATATTTTATATTATTATCATAATTATGCACAACTTATGTGTTATTTATGTTTTCTTTTAGTTTAATATTTTCTTCTCCTTATTACTAATCAGTACTTTGAATGACACGTGTCATTTTAGTTTATTAAAGATTCGTTGATTTGTTCTAATCTATATTTTTGTTAGTTAATAATTACTAAGATTCAAAATATAATTAATTAGCGTAATACTATTGTGAAAATACTTAGATAAAAGTTAATTAATAATTTTAAGAATTAGTTTATTGAATTTCTTATTATTAATTTGGAATATTTTTGATCTAGGATTCGTTTTATTATTTAACTATCATTTCTTAAGCTTCAGATGAAATATTATTAAAGTGCTACTTTAACACAATTTTTTAACCATTATCAATCAGATATTAACTACATATTTAGAATTACTGTAAGTTTATCAACGGATTTTCAATTAACTTACTTTGATCCAAAATTTATGTATTCAATGCAGGTTTAGTATGTATTTCAACAGTTTATGTACTCATATTTATCATAAATATTTCTGTATTTGTTTTATTTTTATTATCGTTATTTTATTGTTGGTTTTTATCAACTTCTTTGTTTTAAATATGTGTATTTTCATTATTATCTTGTTATTTATCATCTAATTATTTATTTAATTCATCTAAAACATTATTATTACCGTTTTGCATCATATTAAGTTATTCCTGGAGTATTTATATTTCATCTTTTATTTCAGTATCAAATTAAAATTCTTTTTAGTTGGTTTGATCTTATTCTTGTTTATTTGATGTTATTTGTGATTCATTTGTTTGTTGTTGTACTTCATCTTATTTGATTGGTTCTTTTGTTTATTTTCACAACTTCAGATTCTTTGATTTATTCAAATTTATTTATTTATTCTACTTCTTATTTATCTGGATTATTAAATTTATTTTGCTACTTATCTTGATTATCTTAATTAGAATTTGTGAGTATTTAGCTTTAGATTCTGGAGCTTTCTTTTGATTACAGTTCTCGTGTTCCTTAGCTGGAAACCGCTTTTTACTGTAGAATTATGAGTGTTTGGTATTTGATGTCAGTCATGTTTAGTTTAGGCTTAGTATTTTATATTTGATTGATATTTTTGCCGATTTCGTTTTTATTGTCAACAAGGTACGAATTGTGTGGAACGAGTGTTTGTGATTCGTTTTATTTCTTCAGATCTGTTGGAGTTTCTCTCAGTTCCTGTTTTTCGCTCAATTCACTTTTAGCTTCAACTTATTTAATTGGTGTTTAACTTTTAATTTCATCTTGCACTTGAATGTATATTTTTTCAAGTTGAATTTGAGAGATTAATTGAACGTTATTTTCATCCGTTTGAATTCCCTTCGTTTCAATTGGTACTTTTTGTTCCTCGAGGGTTTGGAATTCGCTCTCAACGAGAGTTGGTCTGAAAACTGATTTGAGCTGCTCAGAGCGCGTTTTCTTGAAGCCCCACGAGCTCTGATCGAATGTTTGAGTGCTGTTTTCAACCGTGAACGTGAATTTCTTGGGTTCAGTGAAGACCACGCGTGGCTCTTAAATGTGATTTTGAGAAGAGTTATGCTGAATCTATTCAGCTTGCTAATCTGGTTAAATGATCTTTTTAGGATCTTACTACTCAAGGGCTTAGAGCTGCATTTGAAGTTTTTTAATCAAGTTCAAATTATACTATTAATCAGTGGAATCGCCAAAGTCTACGGATTTTGAGTACTTATTTTGCAGAATTTTCTTTCCTTTGGGAACTAGAGCTTTAATTTGCTTCGTATCGAATTTATCTCCCTTAGCTGGCTTGGTTATTTTAGTTTTCGTATTATTTGGCTGCGAATTATTATTTTCAAGCATTTTGAGTGATTCCGAAGCCAGAATCTGTTCTTGCTTCCTTCTTTTGATCATGTTTTCGACTTCGACTTCAATTGACGCGTCACGTTTTACCATGTCTTTATACCTCTGTTTGATTGTTTTATCAGTTGTTTTGTTTTTCTTGTCTTCAACTTGTACGTCTTCGGTGATTTCTTGGAATTCGAGTTTGGATGGGATGTATTTGTTAAGATCTTTGGCTTTCTTTTTGATGTTGCTTTGCAGTCCTTGTATTAAATGTACATCGTTATCGTTTCCGTACGAGTATACTTGAACTCCTGTGAAGATGTAGTCTTTTTCCGTTTCTTCGTCGAAGCTGTGTGAGGGTTCAATTTCAACTTTTTCAACGTTTATTTGCAGTTGTTGTTGAGTGATGATTTTGTTCAGGGAGGAGCTGTTTCTTTTCATATTTCCTACGTAAACGTATTCGTTCATCTTTTTCTTCGCTTCAATTAGTTATTATTTTTGTGCTGCGTAGCTTTGAATCACTTGAATTCCTTTGTCTTCTACAGTATTTTGTTGTGTTTTATTTTCTGTTTGTGTTTCGTTGTCTTGAGTATCTGCTGTTTTCATTTCTGTTGTGTGTTTTGATTTGAGTCTTTGTGAGAGTAGGTTATTGTGGTCTTCATTCAGCTTCGTTTTTTGTTGGTTTTCGTGTAGTTCTAGTTTCAGATTCATGATTATTTGTTGTAGGTCTTTGTTGTCGTCCGTTTGTTTTTGTAGCACTGCTTGCAGGTCCATGTACAGTTTATTGATCAGTTGGTACTTTCTGATGAGTTCGGCCGGGTCTTCTGATAGTTTATCGGTTGGGATTTCCATATTGTCTCCTAAGTAGGTCATTCCGATTGTTTTCTTCTCTTTGATTTACTAGTGGGCTTTGAATAGTTCCCACTTCATTTTGGTCAGTTGGTTTATTATTTGCTCGTTCTGCTCGTTCTTAACCAGTTCGAGCTTGTTCAGGAGGTTGTCGTGCTTGGACACCATTGTGATCAAATTGTAAATTAAAAGGTCCTGCTCTTCGTAGGCTTGTGTTATATTCTGGTACGCTTGCTGATTCGAGAGCATTATCGTACCAGTGAGAGAGGTGAAAATAACCTGCTTTATATTGCTTATCTGCTGCTCAAATAACGGGTACACGTCCTTCGGAGACTAATGATCGGTCAACGGATTGCAGTTTAACTTCTCCTCGAACATCACATACAACGGATTCTAACGAATCGCAAACTCAACCGAAATAAAAGCCTTCTACAACTACTCGTTTATCGACTTCTCCAACGTATCGTTCTTATCCAACAATATACGCTGCAACTGCTGCTTTATCGATATCGAAGCAGCCTAATTCTGCTCAACAATTTGCAACATTTTTAAAGTGAAGTAAATAACATAGTGCGCATTATCGCAAATACGCTTGAAAACACATAATACACTTCAAATGAATAATTTTTTGCAAGAAATCGGCCAAATTTATAACCAGCTAGAAACACAATTCGGAGTCATATCTTACAATTACATAAATATGATTTTGATGTCGCTATCAATTTAAGAATTAGTCAGATGCGATATGAGCGCAGCACAAGCTACCCAACTTACACAAACGCTTATTAGCAAATATTCAAGTTAAGTAAAGATGTCAGCATTCCAAAAATTAAATTTTGGTTACCCTGTAAATGAATAAATTCTGCAAAATGTTGCAAATTAACATAATTTAAATATTGATACCGCTGATGTGTTCAAATAAGCTGGGCAACGAGAAATAGATACAAAATTATTTATGCAAATGATGATGTGATAATATATTACATGTTCATTCTTACATGGCCTTAAATTCAAGTTTTTAACAATTTCTAAATAGTTTTAATATATTTCTTTCAAAAACGATAATTGCATCTTCGAATTATTGGACTGTTTGCTGTAATTATTTCAACTGTTTAATTTAACTATTTATAGTAATTTATGCAACAGCTGTTTTACCTATTTATTGAAAACGAGGAGTGATACTCTATGTGCTTTCTTCATTTTCATCAAATATGCGTGGCAATAACTACGGTAATGATAGATTTTTTATTTAGCTTAATGATCTTGGAATATTTTCTTCCATTAATAGAAGTGGGATTTATAACTTTATTATTCTTATGGTATTATATATTAACTATTAGTTATTTAAGATCGTCAAAATTTATAAATCTTCATAAATATCTTATTTGGTTTACAATATGTGTGATAATATTGAATTAAATAATATAATGTTTATAACATTATCATCCTTGTACACCAGCTAAAACTTCAATAATTTTTCTTCTAGTCATTCTAGCAAATCTTCTTTCTTCTGCATCATCTTCTTCTATTAGTTCTATGACTTGTTCGTCTTCTTCAGCTTCACTATAAAAGCTTTTAATTGTTTGATAAGCTGAAACAAGCAAAAATATAATGACTACTATACTCATTTTACTTCCTAAAATCGTTTTTCCTCTTGAAGCTTCTCCGAATTCGACAAAATATTAAGAATCATAATGAGTCACAAATCTTTATGAAGCTTATATTATATTACATTCAGAGTTCCAAACTAGTAAGTCAGGATACAATTTAGTTATAACGTCCAAATAACTTGCTTCAAACGCCACTTTAATATTAAATGTTTGAAGCTCAGTCCATCTTCTACAGTACATAGAAGTTGATTCATACCATGTGCATACATAAGTATTTTGAGCTATACAGTCAGCTGGGTCATATTCGATATATGCGCCATATATCAGTGTGTTAATATGATCATTTGCAGAACAAATAGATCTGGCTAGTTAGTGATTCAAGAAATTTGAAAATTAACGAGGTGACATATAAGTCTCATAAAAAGTTTTTGTTTAGCATTCTTCTGATATTTGATTTTGTAGTTATTATCCTGTGTATGTGGATTGATTTAAATGAAGATTTTCAAAACATGATGGATTAGCGATAACAACATCAGCGCCATTTATTAATCTGATTCCTTCTAGATATGGTCGTGATTATTTTAAGTATATCGAATTTTCTTCATATATCTCACGTTATAAATGAATTTGTGTCTCAACATTGTGAATTCTTTGCAATGTATATAATAGTATCATCTGTGGTGTGGAAATTTGTTTATATCTTCGAAATTAGTTGAGATACTTATTTGCTAATTTATTTAAACAAACAATCATTTTTTATCATTTCTATTCTTTAGTGCTGATTGAGCTCTAATTCAAGTATTTTGGCAGCCATTTAGCGTTGTTCGTTGTATATTCTATTAAAATATTTTTAGCCCGCTTCTTTTGATGGAAGGTCCGCGCAAGTTGTTCTCATCAATTTATGCTCGGTATAAGTAGGCTCCTAAACCTTCTGATGAAGCAGGGGTGTAATTTTAGCGAGTACTTTCTGAGCATATTGTCTAGGATCCGCTCAAGCTAATTGATAATTCAACTCTAAACGAGTAAATTGACGCGCTGAAGAACGAGGTCGCAGAATTGAAGCAGAAACTCGATAAAATGCAAAATTTCGAGTTCGAAAACGCAATTCTGATGAACCAAATCAACAAAGTGGTTAAAGTTCAGGCCGAAATGCAAGAACAAATGAAAAAATTAATCAGTAGTAATATTGGTAATAACGACAAAACGCAACCAATTGTTTTGAAAAACACCTGTGAAACAAATGAACGAATGGAACAGTCGGTCACACCCCCAGTTGATAAGTACATTCAAAAAACGGTGATAAATGATAGAGAAAGCACCGAACAAAACTAAAATATACAAGACCAGGATGAATCTTTATCTCTTGAACACAATGAACTGAATAAGAAATAAATTTACGCTGATGAAGCTGTCTAGTAAAATGAAAAATAAAGTGCAGAATAGGAGAATGTTCCAGAAGAAGAAAATTTAATGTTCGAGTTTGAATCATCAGAATAAGAAGAACAGGTTTAGGAAGAGATCGCGTTCGGATAACAACAAGCTTCTAAGCCAGAAGAGACCAAGCCAGGATTCGCCTTCGGACAACAACAAGCTAAGCCAGACGAGACCAAGCCAGGATTCGCCTTCGGACAACAACAAGCTAAGCCAGACGAGACCAAGCCAGGATTCGTTGGATAACAACAAGCTAAATGAGACCAAGGATTCTTCGGACAACAACAGCTAAGCCAGAAGAGGACCAGCCAGGTTCGCCTTCGGACAACAACAAGCAGCCAGACGAGACCAAGCCAGATTCGCTTCGGATAACAACAAGCTAAGCCAGAAGAGACCAAGCCAGGATTCGCGTTCGGACAACAACAAGCTAAGCCAGACGAGACCAAGCCAGGATTCGCCTTCGGACAACAACAAGCTAAGCCAGAAGAGACCAAGCCAGGATTCGCCTTCGGACAACAACAAGCTAAGCCAGAAGAGACCAAGCCAGGATTCGCCTTCGGACAACAACAAGCTAAGCCAGACGAGACCAAGCCAGGATTCGCCTTCGGACAACAACAAGCTAAGCCAGAAGAGACCAAACCAGGATTCGCGTTCGGACAACAACAAGCTAAGCCAGAGAGCCAAGCAGGATTCGCGTTCGGATAACAAAGCTAAGTAGAAGAGACCAAGCCAGGATTCGCCTTCGGACAACAACAAGCTAAGCCAGAAGAGACCAAGCCAGGATTCGCCTTCGGACAACAACAAGCTAAGCCAGACGAGACCAAGCCAGGATTCGCCTTCGGACAACAACAAGCTAAGCCAGAAGAGACCAAACCAGGATTCGCGTTCGGACAACAACAAGCTAAGCCAGAAGAGACCAAACCAGGATTCGCGTTCGGATAACAACAAGCTAAGCCAGACGAGAAGATAGCTTTCTAACAGCCAGCCGAGTAAAAATCAGCTTTTCAGTTCAATAAACCAGAACAGAAATAAGTCTCAAGATTTGGGAACAAAATTCAGGAAACGACCCCTCCAGTTCAACAATTCCCAAAATATGAACCGGGAAATTAACAATCTCCGCGCTAAAGCGAACCTCTGAGCAGCACTCAAAAAATTAACAACTAAAAGCCAAAAGATAAGTAAAACTTCAAAGCAAATCTTTTATAGAACATTTAGAAAAATTATAAACAAGAGAAAACTATGAATTTTGATGATGCACCGGTTAAAGGCAAGAAAAAATGAAGATATTATTTTAAGATAGTATTATTTTGATTCTATATACATCTATATACTTACGTTTTCTCAACTTGCTTAATTTTATGTTAGATCAGTTTAATAATTAATGATGTGTTATGATATCATATTTAAAAAGACTGGTTAAATTTGTAAACAAATTTAATATGATACACTCTTAACTGTTACTTTGATCAATACTTCTAAGAATATTAAACATTTAATTATCTTTAATTATATTTTCATAAACTTTAATAGACGCATCCATGTATTTCTCTACTACGCTTATTTTTATGGTTAAATAGTTAATACTTTATTAAGATAGTATAGACGCAATTTACGGTGCGATGTCTTTCTTTATTAAGATATCATATTTAAAAAGATTGGTTAAATTTGTAATTAGATTTAATATGATACACACTTAGCGGCTACAATCAATACTCCTAAGGCTAATAAACATTTAAACATCTTTTCATAAATTTTTATAGATGCACATCCTAATCAGATTTAATAACATGTGCAAATGATCATTACATTATTATTAAATTAATACAAATATACAATATTATCTGTAACCACTTCATGTAAAATATGACTGATAATACTACTGGAATCTAAATAGAGTCATCTGTCGAAATTAATAAAGATTTGACATAAACGTCAGAGAATGTTATTACATAGGAAAAGAAAACAAAATAATTATCAGGATTCTAAAAGTATTTGATACTTTCAATGTATTGTATATTTATAGTATTATAGTCCATTAGTCTTGTAGTATGCAAAAAATAGTTGTCATAAACTGGTTTTTTGCTAATGCAATCAAAAGCTTTTTTGTCTTTTATTGTAATTACAGCAACATTATTTCTCTCGACAATTATAATTACAAGCATAAATCCAAAGCTCAAACATAAATATTTGTGTTATATGATAACTCTATTATTGAATATAGCTGGATCATTGATAGCATGCATGACTCTTGGATTTATAATATAATTTATTGTAGAATTGAAGCTATTGTAAAGGAAATAATTTTGTTATAAACCGATTGCTTTCCTCCACGGAAACGGTAAATTTCCACAGCGTTTAGCTCAGCAACTTCAACGCGAAGTACAGCATCTCCGGCCTCGACGAGTCCTTCCAGGTCGCACTTCCAGACAAGGTCTCCAAGTTCGTGGTGATGACAGATATTCACGCCAACAACAAGTTCACTTCGGCTTTGGGAACCGACTTCGACTTCATGGTCTTCTGCGGAGACCAGTCGAACAACGGCACGATAAATGAGTTCGAACATTCTTTCAAAAACTTGCCTCAGAAGCCAGTCATAATGGCCATGGGCAACCACGACGCCCGCGGCAAGTTCGACCAGGTCATGCAGCGCGACGTGAACTTCTACCAGCAGGTGCGGAACGTGGGCTTCTACTTCATCTTCATCCAGAAGGGAACCCCGGTCTCGGACAAGAAGGTGGACATCGCCATGCAGTTCCTCCGAGACAACATCCACCTCAGCGCCGGCGTGGAGCACGTCTTCATCGTCGTCCACTACCCTGTCTACTCCACCGGCTACTTCGGCGCCCATCCGTATTTCAGCAAAAGCTTGGAAGTCTTCCTGGACGCCAACACCGACAAGAAGATCCGCTCCGTTTTCTACGGCCACGACCACAACTTCGCTGCCTTTCAAAGGAACAAACAGTACTTCTTCGACACCGGAGTTGGCGGCGGCCACATAACAATGATGAATAAAACCAAAAATGGGAAAGAAAGAAAATGGCCGTCGGACTCTCTGCACGGTCCCTTGGTGCCTATAAACGACAAGTGCTACGGATACGAGCACCACCTGGACAGCTGGCTGCTGTACTCCAGAACAGAGGTCGAAATCGCAGCTGGAAAAATAGTGTACCACGTGCGGGATCTGGTCCGCGACACGATACTAAAGTCGTACGAATAAATTTTGTGAGGTATTTCACTTCATTTTACACATTTCACATCGCTTCGTTTTCGTTCTGGTAGTCGTCGTACATTTGGAAGATTACCTCGCATTCCGTCTGGCTCACGGCCGTTTCTTGGAACAGCTTTTCGAACTCGATTTCTTCCAGGATCTTCTCGCATTTGTTTTCGTGGTCTCCGGCGTCTTGGAGCTCGTTGAACTGGTTTATGAGCTCGTTCATTTTGGCGACCGATTTCACCAGGCACTTGTTAATCATAACCTCGAGGCTGCGTTTAAGCCACTCGGTGTCTAATAGATTAAGTTCCAGTTCGCATCTAATGATCTCGAACAGCCGCATCGCCTGGGTGAAGTATTTGCAATCATCAATGGTCTGAATAATTCTCTTGTACTCTTATTCGGCCTCTCTGATAATTTGCAGTTCATTTATGCGCGGGTTTTTGAACTGTTTTTAATTCTCGATTATTTGCAAAAGGCCGTTTGAAAAAGAGTCTGTTAAGTAAACCTCGTTTTCAAGGAACGTTTTTATGTCCGCTTATGTTTGGGGAAATTGTATGGCAAGTTTATTCGGAACTTGTGGGTTCGTGAACTGGGTGATGAACTCGAGGTAGTTAACGCATTTGTAGGTGTAGGTTGATTTTTTGGACTCGGCTAGTTTCAACTGGATCTCGACCACTGTGTGTTTTAACTTTTGAATCTGTGCGAACGATTCGGAGATGTTCTCGGTCGACGACTACGGTGACTCAACGAGCTTGGCTTACTCGACGATTAGAGGTTTTGGCGTGTTTTGGACTGGTTTTATATCTAAATATTTTTAAATCTCTAGTTCTGCATTGGGAAGCTCCCTCTTGGTTGTGTAACTCTTCATCATCTCCTTTAACTTCAATTACTACAGTTATTTTCGTGAAGAATCATGTAATCTTACTCATATATTTTTATTTATTATAATTATTATAATAATCCATACGTTGACATAATCACAATAAAAATTTAAAAGAAAATTACTAAACTAATGTATTTACTTGTATGTTTTTTAACATTTTAAATATAGAAATACCACTTGTATTTATTATTAATTAAAGCAAAAACTAAAAAGTTGAGGTGTAGTTTATTATGTGGTGTAGTGTATTTAAATTAAAGATTATCTATTAATAATAAATCACTATTAATACATATTAAAATACTTTACTGCTTAATATATTCACTCCATAATGAATACCTAACCTTCAATAATATTTCCAGCAAATGAAACAACAATAGTTGCTTAATCTATCGATATTTAGATGAGTAATTCTTTTGAAAATGATTTGTGTACTGTCGGACCAGTTACTGAGACGCAGAAAGCCGTTTAGTTCGACAGCGAGTCGCAGTAAGGCATTAACGCGGAAATCGTCAAGCCAAGATCCAAGATGGTCCACATGATGAAGTGGGCGCTAGCCGGACTCCAGCTGGCCACCGCCATCTACAGCTGGGTGAAATTCGCGGAAATCGGTTTCTTCTTATGGCAGGCGATCGTCTTAACTTTGATAACAGTATCATCTTTCATCACCCTTATACGGGCGAAGAGCTGCAGAAGGACCTCGAACACGAAAGTGCCATTCGTTTTCTGGGTCGCCGGTCTCGTCATCACGCTCGCAACTCTCGGCCTGGTCGCGGACGTCATTGCTGAATCCATCGTCCTATACTTCAGGCAGTTCTGTTACAAGCCCATCGCTTTCCTCCACGGAAACGGGATCCGCGTCCACTGGTGTACATTCTTCAAACAGGAGTCCCAGCTCTACTCAGGCAATAACTATTAGTAGACACACAAGGGTAATTTCCACAGCGTTTAGCTCAGTAACTTCAACGCGAAGTACAGCATCTCCGGCCTCGACGAGTCCTTCCAGATCGCACTTCCAGACAAGGTCTCCAAGTTCGTGGTCATGACAGATATTCACGCCAACAACAAGTTCACTTCGGCTCTGGGAACCGACTTCGACTTCATGGTCTTCTGCGGAGACCAATCGAACAACGGCACGATAAACGAGTTCGAGCATTCTTTCAAGAACTTGCCCCAGAAGCCAGTCATAATGGCCATGGGCAACCACGACGCCCGCGGCAAGTTCGACCAGGTCATGCAGCGCGACGTGAACTTCTACCAGCAGGTGCGGAACGTGGGCTTCTACTTCATCTTCATCCAGAAGGGAACCCCGGTCTCGGACAAGAAGGTGGACATCGCCATGCAGTTCCTCCGAGACAACATCCACCTCAGCGCCGGCGTGGAGCACGTTTTCGTCGTCGTCCACTACCCGGTCTACTCCACCGGCTACTTCGGCGCCCATCCCTATTTCAGCAAGAGCTTGGAAGTCTTCCTGGACGCCAACACCGACAAGAAGATCCGCTCCGTCTTCTACGGCCATGACCACAACTTCGCTGCCTTCCAAAGGAACAACCAGTACTTCTTCGACACCGGAGTTGGCGGCGGCCACATAACAATGATGAATAAAACCAAAAATGGAAAAGAAAGAAAATGGCCGTCGGACTCTCTGCACGGTCCCTTGGTGCCTATAAACGACAAGTGCTACGGATACGAACACCACCTGGACAGCTGGCTGCTGTACTCCAGAACAGAGGTCGAAATCGCAGCTGGAAAAATAGTGTACCACGTGCGGGATCTGGTCCGCGACACGATACTAAAGTCGTACGAATAAATTTTGTGAGGTATTTCACTTCATTTTACACATTTCACATCGCTTCGTTTTCGTTCTGGTAGTCGTCGTACATTTGGAAGATTACCTCGCATTCCGTCTGGCTCACGGCCGTTTCTTGGAACAGCTTTTCGAACTCGATTTCTTCCAGGATCTTCTCGCATTTGTTTTCGTGGTCTCCGGCGTCTTGGAGCTCGTTGAACTGGTTTATGAGCTCGTTCATTTTGGCGACCGATTTCACCAGGCACTTGTTAATCATAACCTCGAGGCTGCGTTTAAGCCACTCGGTGTCTAATAGATTAAGTTCCAGTTCGCATCTAATGATCTCGAACAGCCGCATCGCCTGGGTGAAGTATTTGCAATCATCAATGGTCTGAATAATTCTCTTGTACTCTTATTCGGCCTCTCTGATAATTTGCAGTTCGTTTATGCGCGGGTTTTTGAACTGTTTTTAATTCTCGATTATTTGCAAAAGGCCGTTTGAAAAAGAGTCTGTTAAGTAAACCTCGTTTTCAAGGAACGTTTTTATGTCCGCTTATGTTTGGGGAAATTGTATGGCAAGTTTATTCGGAACTTGTGGGTTCGTGAACTGGGTGATGAACTCGAGGTAGTTAACGCATTTGTAGGTGTAGGTTGATTTTTTGGACTCGGCTAGTTTCAACTGGATCTCGACCACTGTGTGTTTTAACTTTTGAATCTGTGCGAACGATTCGGAGATGTTCTCGGTCGACGACTACGGTGACTCAACGAGCTTGGCTTACTCGACGATTAGAGGTTTTGGCGTGTTTTGGACTGGTTTTATATCTAAATATTTTTAAATCTCTAGTTCTGCATTGGGAAGCTCCCTCTTGGTTGTGTAACTCTTCATCATCTCCTTTAACTTCAATTACTACAGTTATTTTCGTGAAGAATCATGTAATCTTACTCATATATTTTTATTTATTATAATTATTATAATAATCCATACGTTGACATAATCACAATAAAAATTTAAAAGAAAATTACTAAACTAATGTATTTACTTGTATGTTTTTTAACATTTTAAATATAGAAATACCACTTGTATTTATTATTAATTAAAGCAAAAACTAAAAAGTTGAGGTGTAGTTTATTATGTGGTGTAGTGTATTTAAATTAAAGATTATCTATTAATAATAAATCACTATTAATACATATTAAAATACTTTACTGCTTAATATATTCACTCCATAATGAATACCTAACCTTCAATAATATTTCCAGCAAATGAAACAACAATAGTTGCTTAATCTATCGATATTTAGATGAGTAATTCTTTTGAAAATGATTTGTGTACTGTCGGACCAGTTACTGAGACGCAGAAAGCCGTTTAGTTCGACAGCGAGTCGCAGTAAGGCATTAACGCGGAAATCGTCAAGCCAAGATCCAAGATGGTCCACATGATGAAGTGGGCGCTAGCTGGACTCCAGCTGGCCACCGCCATCTACAGCTGGGTGAAATTCGCGGAAATCGGTTTCTTCTTATGGCAGGCGATCGTCTTAACTTTGATAACAGTATCATCTTTCATCACCCTTATACGGGCGAAGAGCTGCAGAAGGACCTCGAACACGAAAGTGCCATTCGTTTTCTGGGTCGCCGGTCTCGTCATCACGCTCGCAACTCTCGGCCTGGTCGCGGACGTCATCGCTGAATCCGTCGTCCTATATTCCAGGCAGTTCTGCTACAAGCCCATCGCCTTCCTCCACGGCAACGGGATCCGAGTTCATTGGTGTACATTCTTCAAACAGGAGTCCCAGCTCTACTCAGGCAACAACTATTAGTAGACACACAAGGGTAATTTCCACAGCGTTTAGCTCAGTAACTTCAACGCGAAGTACAGCATCTCCGGCCTAGACGAGTCCTTCCAGGTCGCACTTCCAGACAAGGTCTCCAAGTTCGTGGTGATGACAGATATTCACACCAACAACAAGTTCACTTCGGCTTTGGGAACCGACTTCGACTTCATGGTCTTCTGCGGAGACCAGTCGAACAACGGCACGATAAATGAGTTCGAACATTCTTTCAAGAACTTGCCCCAGAAGCCAGTCATAATGGCCATGGGCAACCACGACGCCCGCGGCAAGTTCGATCAGGTCATGCAGCGCGACGTGAACTTCTACCAGCAGGTGCGGAACGTGGGCTTCTACTTCATCTTCATCCAGAAGGGAACCCCGGTCTCGGACAAGAAGGTCGACATCGCCATGCAGTTCCTCCGAGACAACATCCACCTCAGCGCCGGCGTGGAGCACGTTTTCGTCGTCGTCCACTACCCGGTCTACTCCACCGGCTACTTCGGCGCCCATCCCTATTTCAGCAAGAGCTTGGAAGTCTTCCTGGACGCCAACACCGACAAGAAGATCCGCTCCGTCTTCTACGGCCATGACCACAACTTCGCTGCCTTCCAAAGGAACAACCAGTACTTCTTCGACACCGGAGTTGGCGGCGGCCACATAACAATGATGAATAAAACCAAAAATGGAAAAGAAAGAAAATGGCCGTCGGACTCTCTGCACGGTCCCTTGGTGCCTATAAACGACAAGTGCTACGGATACGAACACCACCTGGACAGCTGGCTGCTGTACTCCAGAACCGAGGTCGAAATCGCAGCTGGCAAAATAGTGTACCACGTGCGGGATCTGGTGCGCGACACGATACTAAAGTCCTACGAATAAATTTTGTGAGGTATTTCACTTCATTTAACACATTTTCACACCGCTTCGTTTTCGTTCTGGTAGTCGTCGTACATTTGGAAGATGACCTCGCATTCCGTCTGGCTCACGGCCGTTTCTTGGAACAGCTTTTCGAACTCGATTTCTTCCAGGATCTTCTCGCATTTGTTTTCGTGGTATCCGGCGTCTTGGAGCTCGTTGAACTGGTTTATGAGCTCGTTCATTTTGGCGACCGATTTCACCAGGCACTTGTTGATCATGACCTCGAGGCTGCGTTTAAGCCACTCGGTGTCTAATAGATTAAGTTCCAGTTCGCATCTAATGATCTCGAACAGCCGCATCGCCTGGGTGAAGTATTTGTAATCATCAATGGTCTGAATAATTCTCTTGTACTCTTATTCGGCCTCTCTGATAATTTGCAGTTCGTTTATGCGCGGGTTTTTGAACTGTTTTTAATTCTCGATTATTTGCAAAAGGCCGTTTGAAAAAGTGTCTGTTAAGTAAACCTCGTTTTCAAGGAACGTTTTTATGTCCTCTTGTGTTTGGGGAAATTGTATGGCAAGTTTATTCGGAACTTGTGGGTTCGTGAACTGGGTGATGAACTCGAGGTAGTTAACGCATTTGTAGGTGTAGGTTGATTTTTTGGACTCGGCTAGTTTCAACTGGATCTCGACCACTGTGTGTTTTAACTTTTGAATCTGTGCGAACGATTCGGAGATGTTCTCGGTCGACGACTACGGTGACTCAACGAGCTTGGCTTACTCGACGATTAGAGGTTTTGGCGTGTTTTGGACTGGTTTTATATCTAAATATTTTTAAATCTCTAGTTCTGCATTGGGAAGCTCCCTCTTGGTTGTGTAACTCTTCATCATCTCCTTTAACTTCAATTACTACAGTTATTTTCGTGAAGAATCATGTAATCTTACTCATATATTTTTATTTATTATAATTATTATAATAATCCATACGTTGACATAATCACAATAAAAATTTAAAAGAAAATTACTAAACTAATGTATTTACTTGTATGTTTTTTAACATTTTAAATATAGAAATACCACTTGTATTTATTATTAATTAAAGCAAAAACTAAAAAGTTGAGGTGTAGTTTATTATGTGGTGTAGTGTATTTAAATTAAAGATTATCTATTAATAATAAATCACTATTAATACATATTAAAATACTTTACTGCTTAATATATTCACTCCATAATGAATACCTAACCTTCAATAATATTTCCAGCAAATGAAACAACAATAGTTGCTTAATCTATCGATATTTAGATGAGTAATTCTTTTGAAAATGATTTGTGTACTGTCGGACCAGTTACTGAGACGCAGAAAGCCGTTTAGTTCGACAGCGAGTCGCAGTAAGGCATTAACGCGGAAATCGTCAAGCCAAGATCCAAGATGGTCCACATGATGAAGTGGGCGCTAGCCGGACTCCAGCTGACCACCGCCATCTACAGCTGGGTGAAATTCGCGGAAATCGGTTTCTTCTTATGGCAGGCGATCGTCTTAACTTTGATAACAGTATCATCTTTCATCACCCTTATACGGGCGAAGAGCTGCAGAAGGACCTCGAACACGAAAGTGCCATTCGTTTTCTGGGTCGCCGGTCTCGTCATCACGCTCGCAACTCTCGGCCTGGTCGCGGACGTCATTGCTGAATCCATCGTCCTATACTCCAGGCAGTTCTGTTACAAGCCCATCGCTTTCCTCCACGGAAACGGGATCCGCGTCCACTGGTGTACATTCTTCAAACAGGAGTCCCAGCTCTACTCAGGCAATAACTATTAGTAGACACACAAGGGTAATTTCCACAGCGTTTAGCTCAGTAACTTCAACGCGAAGTACAGCATCTCCGGCCTCGACGAGTCCTTCCAGATCGCACTTCCAGACAAGGTCTCCAAGTTCGTGGTCATGACAGATATTCACGCCAACAACAAGTTCACTTCGGCTCTGGGAACCGACTTCGACTTCATGGTCTTCTGCGGAGACCAATCGAACAACGGCACGATAAACGAGTTCGAGCATTCTTTCAAGAACTTGCCCCAGAAGCCAGTCATAATGGCCATGGGCAACCACGACGCCCGCGGCAAGTTCGACCAGGTCATGCAGCGCGACGTGAACTTCTACCAGCAGGTGCGGAACGTGGGCTTCTACTTCATCTTCATCCAGAAGGGAACCCCGGTCTCGGACAAGAAGGTGGACATCGCCATGCAGTTCCTCCGAGACAACATCCACCTCAGCGCCGGCGTGGAGCACGTTTTCGTCGTCGTCCACTACCCGGTCTACTCCACCGGCTACTTCGGCGCCCATCCGTATTTCAGCAAGAGCTTGGAAGTCTTCCTGGACGCCAACACCGACAAGAAGATCCGCTCCGTCTTCTACGGCCACGACCACAACTTCGCTGCCTTCCAAAGGAACAACCAGTACTTCTTCGACACCGGAGTTGGCGGCGGCCACATAACAATGATGAATAAAACCAAAAATGGAAAAGAAAGAAAATGGCCGTCGGACTCTCTGCACGGTCCCTTGGTGCCTATAAACGACAAGTGCTACGGATACGAACACCACCTGGACAGCTGGCTGCTGTACTCCAGAACAGAGGTCGAAATCGCAGCTGGAAAAATAGTGTACCACGTGCGGGATCTGGTCCGCGACACGATACTAAAGTCGTACGAATAAATTTTGTGAGGTATTTCACTTCATTTTACACATTTCACATCGCTTCGTTTTCGTTCTGGTAGTCGTCGTACATTTGGAAGATTACCTCGCATTCCGTCTGGCTCACGGCCGTTTCTTGGAACAGCTTTTCGAACTCGATTTCTTCCAGGATCTTCTCGCATTTGTTTTCGTGGTCTCCGGCGTCTTGGAGCTCGTTGAACTGGTTTATGAGCTCGTTCATTTTGGCGACCGATTTCACCAGGCACTTGTTAATCATAACCTCGAGGCTGCGTTTAAGCCACTCGGTGTCTAATAGATTAAGTTCCAGTTCGCATCTAATGATCTCGAACAGCCGCATCGCCTGGGTGAAGTATTTGCAATCATCAATGGTCTGAATAATTCTCTTGTACTCTTATTCGGCCTCTCTGATAATTTGCAGTTCATTTATGCGCGGGTTTTTGAACTGTTTTTAATTCTCGATTATTTGCAAAAGGCCGTTTGAAAAAGAGTCTGTTAAGTAAACCTCGTTTTCAAGGAACGTTTTTATGTCCGCTTATGTTTGGGGAAATTGTATGGCAAGTTTATTCGGAACTTGTGGGTTCGTGAACTGGGTGATGAACTCGAGGTAGTTAACGCATTTGTAGGTGTAGGTTGATTTTTTGGACTCGGCTAGTTTCAACTGGATCTCGACCACTGTGTGTTTTAACTTTTGAATCTGTGCGAACGATTCGGAGATGTTCTCGGTCGACGACTACGGTGACTCAACGAGCTTGGCTTACTCGACGATTAGAGGTTTTGGCGTGTTTTGGACTGGTTTTATATCTAAATATTTTTAAATCTCTAGTTCTGCATTGGGAAGCTCCCTCTTGGTTGTGTAACTCTTCATCATCTCCTTTAACTTCAATTACTACAGTTTGATTGCGGGCTAATTTCGGTTTTAAACGTTGGTGACAGCTGCTCGTTGCTGGGAAAATGCTTATACGAAGTTGACTAGCCTGGATTTAGTAATTTTACTGTAGGTGTTTTACTACTCTCCTGTACTTTGGGGCTTTCAATTGGTGACAATGTGTTATGTTTGTGTTTTTCTGGCTATTTTATTTCCTATTGCGGAATTATTGACCTAAACGACTTGTTATTCCCAGATATGGGTCTTAGTGATGGACTGAATGAAATAGGTTACATTCGATGTGAAAAATTTTCTAACATATAATTTTTATTTATATAATAGAGCACTTAATAAATGGTAAATATATATGAATTTTAAATCATCCATTGATTTTGTTGAAGTCAAATACTTCATTTTTCTTGACGTCAAATTCTTTTTGAGCTGGCAGGATGCAGTTTGAACCCAGTAAGCTGGCACACAATTGTTATTTAGTTTCAGCTTGAACAGTTGTTTCATACATGATCTCTTGGCATAATCTTATGGTTTCCTCGCTCAGTTTCTTGTTCTGGCTTTGAATTATTCCCTCTAATCCGCTCAATGTCTGTTATTTTTTCCACTGGTTCTTGAGGAATATGGCTGTTTCTATTGGAGTTGGGTCGAATTCAATCTTTGAGTCCAGTTTGTGTTCGTAATTATCAGTTGTTTTAGCATCTTCATTAACAAGTACTTCAGCATACGCATCGAAAACTGTTGTGACTTCATCGAAGAAATCAGCTCTTTCCTTTATAACGGTTAAAATTTCAGCATCTATGGTAATTTGGCATTGATACTTTAAAGCATGAAGTAAACGACTTACACCATTAAGAACAAGTGAGTCGTCGTCAAGAAGAGTCTCAACTACTTCAGCAAACTCGGCTGAATTGTAATATTTTACTGCAACTGGGGCCGCTATTTTGCATTATTCGGACAAGCCAAGGTTAACAGCGTCAAAGGCATATACAGTGTGTCAAACCGCATATGTCAAGAATGAAATTTATAGTTTATCAATGTTTTAAGTTAGTCATTATATAAGAAATCATCATTTCGTTAACTTGTCATTAGCTTTTATTACAGCAAGCTTCCTAGGTACCATAATCAATACAATCCTTGGGATAACTTCTTACAGTTTAACATATCGGTTAGGTTAGGAACGACCAATAGGTTCAGGACTGGTGGGGAAAGAGTTTATTGCAGTGTTGTGTATTGTATTCATCAACATAGAGGTTAATACAACATTCTTGAAAATGTTCATGGATGGTGCTGGACGAATCGATGGTCAAGCTAGCGACAAAATTGTGGTGGACGTGGTGGGTTCAATTCATAGCTTTGGTATCAAGGTTGGGTAAAACCTCTAAGCATTAAATTGTGGAGTGGTCGACAAGCAATTAGATTTCTAGTAAATAGAAATGAGGTTATCTTCGTTTTCCAATTCAATGTCCAATGACCTAACCATACAACATAGTTTGATCTACATCTGAACACATTTGTTTCGAAAATTTTGGTTCTTCAAAATTTTGGTAAATTCTGAAAGGAATTCCAGAGAGAAAACGGATAGGGCTGGTTGAATCAACAACTTTTGGAGATGGACCAGTGGTGTCATTCTGTTAGTTGGGGATGGCTTCATGTGACTTCGCTAAAGCAAGCTGGAAATTTGGGTCAAATGGTCTTAACCATGGACATAAAGTGCTCCAAGAAAACATTCTGTAACACCAGTAGCAGCTCATGTGAGAAGCGTTTGATATTCAAAAAACAGGTTGGATTCTATTTGGGAGTTGTTGGATGATGATGAGCTACTGGCCATGAGGAGCATCTTTGAGTCTTTCGATGAGGTTAGCAACAGTATTTGTTGTATTGACCATATGAAAAGTTCAACCTTGGGTCTGGAGTTCAATGGGGGCAGTAGAACCTACGGGAAGACACAAATCTGTGGTTGGTTCAGATATCGGTGTCAAAAGTTTCGAAAGCGGGCTGGCATGCTTAGGGAAAGCCCTTCAGAGAGCATACAGTGTCACCTAGCCTTGAAAGATTCTCAAGTTTGAGCTGGAGCTTGACCTCCTCGTCCATGTGTATTAGAAGTGAAATAAAAGACTAGAGTTTTATTGTCTTTTAAAAGTTGTACCACTAAAAATTGGCAAATAAGAAAATTATACAATTTCACACCTCTTCCTTTCACATACCTTTTTTAGACACAAGATGTTTACACCTCTGTATGAGCAGCATCTAGCAAGCACGAGAGTGTCCAATTAATGCGAAATATTTAGCCAAGTTTCCAGCACAATCCTAACGTTCGTAGAATAATTGTTCAACTATTGGATTCAACTTTTCCTACTACTGAACGGAGAGTTAAGGAGCAATTAGCGATGTCAAGTCACAGGCTGCTTTTAATGCGCTCATGTTAGATTGCTTCTGATTCTAAAGAACTTGCAGTAAAACAGCGATTATCTTATCCAACTTGCTGGAATCAATTTTTTGTTGAGTAATGTATTACTGCATCAATCTCATGGCACACATACGGATATCGCAACTAGCAGACTTGGATTTCAATGCGACAAATTCAATAAGTTCATCTACTTCAATTCCAGTAAAGTCAAAGGTATTAATATTTATTTCCTGACCAGCCCATAATTTGGAGAAGTATAATGCTCTCATAGCTAAAACAGAAATAGCCTTTGAAGAGTAGAAACAAAGTAAGAGAAGTTGCAACATATAAGACTTATTGCTTTGTTTTTAGAAACGCTACATGTAGATTGAAGCGTTGATAGCACCGTCTAAGCACATAACTTCGTCTCTATCCAACAATTCCTTGATAGTTTCAGATTGTGGTATCAATGCAGAAATCAAAGCGCTCTTGTAAATACCGTCAAGGGTCTTCATTCCGCTGAAGCTTATTGGGAGTTTGTTGTATAGATTCTGGATGGTCTCGGTTAATTCCATCATTTCAGCAGGTTGAACTTAATATGCCAGTATTTTGAAGCTAATGTGAGTTCCAGTTAATATTTGCAGGGCAACTGAAATGCTCATCAATATTGTGTGAATGCTGTATTCGATATCTGGTTGGAATGTGGTTATTTTCTTGAGTTCTTCTAGCATGAGTTTGAATCCTTCTTGGCTGGTGGCGTACAAGATGCCTGCAGCTTCTGCGGCTGTTTTTCTTACTTTCATTTCTGGGATGTCGAATGACATTTTGATGAGTTCGTACATGCTCATATCTGAGCATTTGTTGAGTTGGCATTTGACAATTGCTTTTTGCGTGTACCAGTGAACGTAGTTTATGTTTATTTGTGTTGATTTGTATTCCAGGTTCTTTTTGAGGACTGGGAGCAGGTCTAGGCGTGCTTGTTTCTTGAGTCTGTGTCCGATGGTCATTGAGATTGCTTCGCGCACAACGTAGTTATCATCGTCTTTCAAGTTCAGATTGGTGATGAATGAGTTGAAGTTTTCATCATCGAATGAGGCGATTACCTGGGCGGCGATGTCTCTCGTTTCTCTTTTATCGCTTTTAATTTGTTCGGCGACCACTTTGTGAATTCGTGGGATTTCGGCTTTGAATAATTCGGGGAAGTTTTAAAGGAGGTAAACGATGACGGTTCCAGCGGTGAGTTTTCTCATCCAGTGGGTGAACTGGAAGATCCTGAGGAGGATGGAGACGAGGGGCTCAACGTGCTCGGCTATCGGAGAGCACTTTATGGTGTCAAGCAGGGTCTGGAAAATCTCGGACACCTCCCTCATGAGCACGTCCGACTCGCGAATGTCGTTCTTGTCAATGTACTCGACAGTAGACTAAATTAACTGAGTTAATTACATACACTAATTGAAGTGGAAATGCTGCATTAATGTGGGGAAATAAATAAAAGTGAATAATTCGCATTCATTGTTCGTCATGATGACTTAGAATTGAGTGACAATATAGTTTAATCCATCACAGTATACATGAATAGTGTATTAATTGATAGTGTATTAATTGATGGTATTGGTGATATAACTTACGACTCAGTGAGGCCCTAAAATAACTTATATAACACTAATGTTATATATGGCCCTACTGGGTCTTTACTAAGTGAGCATAAATGACGGCCTATTTTTAAAGTGGAAACACTGGCGCGAGAACCTTTTGAAAGTCAATGAAAGTTGTTTGTGAAAGTCAATGAACCTTTTGAAAGTCAATGAAAACTGTTTGTACCGTCTCGAGGAAGTGATAGAAAATTATGTCTACTAAGAAAGATATCAACCAAACTAAATAGCTAATATATATGATAAGTTCAAAATAAAAAATGATCATTAGTATCACTTGAACATGTCCACGCTCATAACAGTTTCTTTTTTGAGTTTGTGCTGAACTTGTGATTTGAACGAAGGTCCTACGAACCCGAATAGGTTCAGCATTGGAATGAAGTCTTTGTTTTCTTCGGTGACCCCGTTTATTTTTTTAATATTTATTTGGGCCACCTAAACTCCGTTTTGTATTTTTGTGTTCAAATAACAGTTAAAAACGAAGGAGGAATTCGGAGGAATTGAGGTGACCTTCTTCTGCACCCCAAATAGAGCCACGAACAACGAGACGTTCCACAAATTCGGTAATTACGAGGGAACACCGAGAACAGACTGCGATTTTACTGAGGGAACGTACTCCTTATTAAATGATTAACACATTTTGAACCACTCGGCTGTGGGATTAGACGCATAATCGAGATAAAACTCGTCCAAATACATAATTTTGTTCCTATATGGGCTGTATACCTGAGAAGACTCGTAAATTTACAAGCAAGATGCAAATAACTCAGCATATAACTTGTTTCCAGTGAAGAACACCTCTTTACTTTGCACCCAGGCGTCAAATTCAATTTAAGATATTACTTACTACTTACACAGGTTCAACTTATACAAATACTAAATTATTTGCAAATCGGATTTTGCAGATAATAAAAACCTTTCGATACGATTCTACTGCACTTTATCGACAACATTTCCGGTTTCTAAAAAATTTAGTAAATTTGATTCATCTTTCTATTTTCTATTGTCATTAAATAATTCATGCTGATTGTATCTGCAATTCATAAATTATTAAATTGTATAAGATTAACTTGGTTGAGATTTAGATTTCTTGGTTTTATTTTTGGTTTTCGTTAATTTTTAATCAATTTTAGTTACAGTAATGCTATTTTCCTAACAGTATTTAATAAACAGCTATTAAATTGCGATAATAGATGAGTTATTAGAATACTCTGAAACTGAATTACATTTTTATATTTACTCTACTATGAACTTAATGTTATTTACTTATTCGTCTTTTAAAATATTATTGCAATAAGTAATAAAATTTTATGTTTATTGTTAACTCAAAGATTAAAGATTTTGGACCATTGTTAAGTTTTATGAATTATAAGCGTCAACTATTTTAATAAATAGTTCAAGTTCTTAATTATTTTAAAGATTCCCAGATAATAATTCAAGTATTTTATTTGATTCAATAATCTATTATAATTTAACTTTTAACTTTTTATTCAATTATAAGTTAATGTTTTTAACAAAAGAATATAATAAATCTTTTGGTAGTTTAAAAAATTCAAAATATTTATCAATACTACATTATTTAATTGACTATTACCCGCTGTAATCAATATCTTCATTAAAAATAAGCATTAATAATGCAATAAGCTCCTCTTATTATATTTTTAACGTTGGACATTCTTACTATATAGAACTTATGTAATATTGTTTATTAATACACAATTTAAACAAGAATTAAACAGAATTTGTCTAATTACTTAGAAGATGTTCGGTTTCCCATTATAACTTGAAAAATATAAAAATGTATGTAGAAGTTTATGTAGTAATCATTATTGTATTTTGCGAATAGATAAGTAAGGATTCTAAATAGTATAAATTTGAAAATAATAACATGACTCACTCAACAGCAACAATCCAACAATACATCTAAACGCAATAAATAGGTATATACTAGTTATTTTACTATAGCTAAGTAAAAATAATATATATTTTAATAATACTCGTGGTTAGTGAATTTCCAGTTAATTAAAATGGTTTTCATCTTTTTTCCAATCTAATTGATTCTGCTTCCTCATTTATGTAACAGCTTTAATGTATTTACTATGTGTGATTTAACATCTTTTTTAATATATTATCGTATATACGATTAATATATTATCATATATATTTGAAAATATATACGAAGTTGTAAATAAATATAAGTTTAAAAACTCTGACTGTATATCTAGAAATATCTTCTGTTTATTGTGTGAACTCCCCACTCCAATGAAGTAAATCTTTACTCTAAGTCCGACACTGTTTTTGACTCTCGCCCAGTCCCTTCTTATTCTTCCCTCCGTATTCTTCCGTGTAGCCATAGTTTATTGCAACTTAGATTTTAATGCTCTCTTCAGATTAGCACGTATTATAACGTTATTATACGTATTAACCGTGGGTGAACGAAAACAAACTCAAAGAAACACCTCAAACAATAAGATACACCCCAAAAGAAGTGCTGATCATCACTCCGGTAGTTGTTCTCCGTTAGACCTAAATACAATGTGAAGAAAGAATTAACGCCATGCGACAAAAATGTATTATCCTTCCAGCTGAATTCTTCTTCCAATATACGTACAACAGAATCGTAGAACTTATTGCAAGCCTTGATGTTAACAAACCTATTGAGGCAATATACTAACTATCTAGTTGCAGACTCAAAAGCTCAATTATATCCAACTCTAATTACGACAAATCTGAAAGTTACAGAGCCCAAAACAGAATAACAAGAAACAAAGAAAGATAAAAAATGGGAACCCTAAAAAGTAGTTGAGGAGTAATTATATAGTTGAGGTCCAACTAAGATTTTAATGGTCTCTTCAGATTAGTACGACCTGTTTTGGGCCGTTTTCTCGTTCAAAACGAACCTGTGAATTAGTTATTTGAAGGACTATTTCGCGAATGTGGTTGTTCGCTCTGTTCTTTACGCTGAGTGAACTGTTTTATGAACCTGTTATTAAACCAATTCATAAAGATAAATAAATTATTCAAGTAAACATTTATTTTAAGTTTTATTCAAAGTACAGTTTTAGTAAATGATTTTTGAATCTTGTTCAGTTATATCTAATTTTTTGATCGAATAATATTTGGTGGAAATAGGTTGTTGCCTTTGCGATGTTTTGTTATATTGATTGAATATCATACTTATTTCAACTTATTGAAAGTATAGCCCTTACAAGCGAAGTTATGTAGTTAAAGTGTAAATATATAAGTCATTACGCCTGAAGCAAAACTTCAAATTCCCAACGGTTACTTCCGTAATGTACAAAACTCGTCTGTTCGCACTTGCTAGGTGTCATGTCCAAAGTATTTTGTCACCAACAATAATTCTAAACAATGTGTTACGTTGTGTAATATAAATTAAGTTCGTAATGGTTCTGAATGTAAACCACGGTGCACAGCAAACCGCATGAACCCTGTTGTGAAAACCACATCATATAAGATTTGTTTAATACTTGTTCTCCCAATAGTTACTTCCATAGTCGCCATTATAATAACTGCTGCAGTTTGCCGCAAGAAAAACTCTAAAGCAAAGCTTCAAAAAGATCTCCAATAACTACACCACTCCAGCTTTTTCAGTCGTTAGAATGACTGTGGTTCAACTTTTAAATTTAATTGCTATTTATTTTTTAACAGTTCAAGTTTAAATTACTAAATGGTTTTATTGATTTTTCGATTAAATAATTATACATCATAGTAATAATTATACCATCATAGTCTCAATTTATTGAATAAATACCAAGCAAAATGGTTCATGTCAGTAGTTGATCATCTTGACCGTCCAGTTCTTGATGACGTCCAGGAACTCTCTCGCGTACTCTTTCGCCTTGGGGATGTCGTGGTCTAGGTAGTTGCCGCACTCCACCTCGCTCTCGCCCGGGAGTCCTCCCTCGAAATCGGCGATGAACTTCATGGTCTCCTTCAATGTGGAAATGACGGTCGCATGGTCTATATTTCTGGTGAGCAGGTAGAAGCCAGTTCTGCAGCCCATCGGCCCGGCGTAGACGATATTGGAGGAGATCTCGGAGCTGCGCACGTAGGTCGCGAGGAGGTGCTCGAAGCTGTGGAGCCCTGCGTTCTCGAGGAACGGGGGCAGATTCGGCTGGACCATGCGCAGGTCGTAGGTGACGATGTCGTCGTCTATTCTGGAGATGAAAATGCCCTTGTGGATCTTCGTGTGATCCACTTCGAAGCTCTTGATCTTGTTAAGGGCCTTGCACTGGCTGGTCTTTGGTTGTTGTTCAGACATGTTGGAGTGGAGTTGATCGCGAGGATCATCGGAGCGGAACTTGATCCGTGTATTAGCTGGCAGCATACGCTATTTTGGAGACTTTTAGTTTTCAATCAAAAACCAATCAAACAGTTATGTTTTTTCAAATAGCAAAATATTAGTATTTTGAATAATGCTCAGTATGTACAACGTTTCTTATCATATTCGTTTATTACTACCTCAATACTTGCAGCGTTCCTTTTGTTGATAGAAGTTATATATATTCAATAAACAAAAATACTATATAAAATACTACATTCTTTGAGTTTAAGAATCATAATGAGATTCTATCAGAGATATTATAATTATATACGAATTCTCACAACCAAATATTTCCATGTGTGAGAATTTTCCAAACTACTGGATCATTATATCAGATTTTGAACTAAACTACTAAATTATAAATATATTATTTATATTATTTGTTAATAAATACATTACTTCAATAATAGGACAATTTAATAATATATTTTATGAAATTTAATATGATTTAAAACTATAAATGTAAGAATTATAATGCATTACAATTAACATGAGAATTAAATTGATTAACACTCATTTAACAAAATCCATAATCCTATGTAATTCCTTATTGAACTCATCATTTTCTAAACTAAAACTTACATAAGTTTTTGTTCCATTTAGTTCAGTTTTTATACCGTTTACAACGTTAAACGGATCAACTTCTCCTTAGATTTCTGACTTGTCTGTAAGTATAACTTTAATTTTGCCATTCATGCTGTTATTTTCCCAATATCTTTTAATAATTACTCCAGTCGTCTGATACGAAACAACTTCGCCACTTACCTTATTATTGGTGAAAGTACAAGTGATGCGTTCTCCGTTGCTTTATACAATTGAAACGTCTCCATCAAAATTACCATTCTTAAAAATAGCATGTACTATACTACCATCTAGTAAAGTTTACGTTCCAAATCCATGGGGCATACCATCTTTCCAATCTCCGGTATATACGATTCCCGTTTTGTATATCATATTTCCTTTACCGTTGAATAAACCTTTCACAAAATTCCCAGTATATTTATCACCTTTTTGAGTTATAAGTGTACCAAAGCCGTTCATTTTGTTAAATAGCCATTCACCATCATAGAAATAATTAGAAAGACCGTAATACTTTCCTTTCCCAGAATATTTACCTTTAAACCAGTTTCCGGTATATCTGGTTCCGTTTTCATAAGTCATTGTACCATAACCATGTTGTATTCCTTTAGAAAATTATCCTTCGTATTTTGAGCCTGTATCCGTTACATGAACTCCAAAGCCGCTTATAATTATTGATTTATCGTTATTCATTATTTGTTGTTGTTTATACTGTTTCATATTTTATCTAAAGATCTACATTTTAAAGTGGTCTACATAATTTTGTCTTTATTGTTTTGCAAGATTAACAAGATTATAATTTATTTTTTACTTCAACGTTCCTGCTATTTTGATCTGCAAACAGCGATACCATTTGTGATGAAGAACATTTGTCTCTTTAGAATCTCTCGTTCCCTATATTTTAATATTGACCAGCTTGTTAGTTAATTATTCTGTAATCGAATTATGTATTCATACAGTAAATTCCTTGGCTTGTTTAATTTCATTTAAACATGATTCCATTCAAGCTAATTCCATGTAATCATTCTCTAAATCAGTGTTATGTTATTCCGCTCCAAAACGTCGTTGTCTAAGCTTTAGCGTGCGATTGCCTTGAGCGATTTTTCGTCCGTTGATTTGTACCCAACTGTGACGGTGAATTACGTGACGTAGGTCCTCCAGTCGCCAATAATTCCCTTGGCGCTGACTTTGAACGCGCCCGAGTGTGAGTCCTATATATCATATTTGCAAACGCGTTTACAACAGGAGCTCCCTTAATTCCTCACACCGTTTTACAAGCTCTTATTCCAGAACAGGTTCTTTGATAAAATTAACATTAATTGGTTAACGTTCTACCGGTTCTTCATCACCACGAAATTCGGGCAGAATTTGGTCCTCACGAGAATTAACGGAGAGAACCCGCTCATCTTGAAGCTGCTGGAGATGGATAGTGGATTTATCGACATATATCATTTAGAATTAGAGGAGACTGAGCGTAAAATGCTGTACGGCGCGTTTAGAATGCTCAGTAACACGCACAAAATTGACTTACTTAATACAGCGTTCGAGCAAGACCACTAAATATTCAAAGAAACCGTTTTGGGATTAAACGTGCAGAAATTCAACGCGGAATAAAAAATAAAAATCATACAAGCACTCGTAAAGGGGCAAAAAGACGCCCAAATAAAAGAAAGACTCGAAGAAATACAATAAATAAATTATTTGCAAGCACTAAGCGAAAACACTACAAACGGGCTGCTCCTAGCAATTATTTGCGATATATGCAAGCTATAGGACGAAGAAAAAATACTCAGGATCATGCTCGGAAAGCAAATATACAGCAAGCAAATCGAAAAACTCACAACTGGAACAAGCGAAGAAAAAATATACGCAGCGTGCTTTCTGAACAGCCTGTGCATAAAGTTCAAGCAAGCTCGCGCGTATATTTAGCAATAATAATTCAAATACAATCTAGCGCTGTTCAGCAACTTTGATGCATTAGCAGCTTCATTCAGCAAATTACCACTTTAACCCTGCTAGTTTCAAACTGGAGATAAAATACAATGTTACTTGAATACAAATAAACAGGTTTTGTTTTTATCCCCTTAAATTCAAGATGTTTTGAACCGCTTACAAATAAAGAACGCAGAAATTTAACGCTTTGTCCTCAAAATAAACGGAATTGAATGCGATTATGTCGTTCCAGAGCAACTAAAAGCTGCGTATAACTTTGAAGTTTTGATGAGAACTGTGATAAAGTACTTGAACACTGGGGCAAAAATGCTTGAAAAACAATATTTTATTCCATTCTGCCATAACTTGAATGTTAACGGGAGCGGAAACACACAAATGTTCATTAACAAAGGAGTTTAATAAGACTATAAATTTTGCCAACTAAAAAGCATATTCATTTAACAAAGTCAGAGCAAATCCGCTATTAGTTCGAATTCCAAGACAATAGTTAAATCTGAAAACATTTAAAGCAATTGCTTCTCAATTAAGAATATGCTAGCACTGGTGAAGAAATAGCTAAATAACCTGCAAGAATACCAGTTGAAATACTTATTTTATGAAGATATTATGGAGTTGAGCATATTTTCTTCCCCTAAGTAAACAGAACAATCTAAAAACACAATATATTCGAAAATTCTAGATAGCTTGAATAAAATTTACAACCCGCTTGTGCAAAAGCATTTCAAATGCGATAACGACAAGGAAAAATACTATATGGAAATCGATTTGTACATTCTAAAGCAATTAACGTAAAATAGTGAGCGTGCCTCAATGCAAATAAGTGGTAAAATGACACACAAGTCGATTTCAAGTCCTCCTTCTTTCAATGCGTTGCGTGATGGGATTATGTACGCATCTGCTAATTCTCCGCATGTTCATGTGAATCGTGTGCGTGAATTGAATTGTTACTGTTTCCTAGCGGTTATGAGTTATTTTAATTACAAATTGGACGATTTTGTTTCATTTACCGAGTTGATGTTCATTCAGGAGCTCGCGAATTTACTTATCGAATCTGATATTTCAGTTAACGATGAATAAGTAACTTTTGAAGAGTTTTATCAGTTCAGCTTCAACTTATCAACAATTGACGCTCAAATCTTAAAATAAATCAGAAACACCACAATTCCTGTTTCGTTCACCAAAAGTCAAATACAACAGCAACCATCTAGCAGCCCAATGTCAATACTAGCTCAGTCCGTTACAAAACAGCAGATTACCTCTTCCACCCCTAAAACGAAAGTGGAAAGCTAGCTTCTTCACAGCGTTTTGAACTCTCAAACAATAACTGAGCAGAAAACGGCAAAGTTCACAACAGTTGATCAATTATTTTAAAAACAGAAATTCAATTACGAACCAGAAATAAAGAAGCCGGAATTCACACACAAAGGAACTCTCGTCAAATCCGCTCATTAAATTTTAAAGGCTCAACCCGGAATTTTGAATGGACCACGGGAATTCACTGCAAACTCACAACTGACGTTGAGTTAATTGGTTGTTATAAAAGATGCTGTTAAATAATGTGAACCAGTAAAAGAGGAGGTTAAAAAGGAAGTAATAAAAAATGTTATACAAGAATAAAAAGAAGCGAATTAAATTTAAATTGAAAAGCCAAATATATTAATTGAAAATCCACAACAAGAAATATAAAAAGTAGAGCCAATACAGTAAGATAATTTAGAACCAGAACCAGAAAAATAAATAAGCAATGAACAAGTTGATAAACTGAATGAAACAGTTCAGCACATACCAATTATTTAAGAAAATATTACTGAGCCTAAAATTGAAACAAATAACCAGAATTCAATTGAAAATATCACAGCACCAATAGAGTAAAACAGTTTGGACAAGATTAATTCATACGACAACAAAACAATTGAAGACATTGAACCGGAAGTTCAACTACTAGATCCAGTTCAATCGCAAAATTCAGAACAAAAACGTAAAAAGAGGAGAAACTCTCAATTCACTGAACTTTTGGTCCTCGAAGAAAGTTCAACGCAAAATTTACCCATTCAAGAAGAAATGCCACCAGTTCCAACGTAAGATATTGAGTCCGACTAGAAATAAAAGAAGAGGAAGAGACGAGAATCGTAATTAATCGATTCTCAATAAGAAATTTAAGACTAAAGCACCTCACTCAATTTAGACCAATAAAATGAAACAATTGATCTATGCCCTCTAGATTTACCTTCACCAGAACAAGAAATACCAGACATGCCGGTTTTAGATGTCACCGAGACAATAACTGAAACTGACTCCACAAATAAATCGAAGAAGAGAAAGAAGAGAAGTACACAAGAATCTATAGAATGATTTAAATATTATATATTAACAGTTATATTTAGAAGGAAACACGAATTAACATAATATTATCATAATATTATCATCGTAATATTATTCATAAATTACTTTCACTACAACATGGTGCACTATTTCACAAGTTTCCATAAGTCTACATCAGCTGTTTGGTTTCTGAATGCAACGTGTTTTCCTCCCCTGCTGTTTCTAGGAACTAACATTCGTTTTTCAAGTGGTAGTGTTTTGAGCCAGTTGTGGTAGAAGCATTTAATCTGAGAGTAGCTTCTATTTAAATAAAAAGTATACGAGTTAAAATCATTCTAAAAAAGCTCCAGGCAAAGGAAGAATGTTTACTTCTCACTATCAGACCACTATTTACAGTGGTGGGCCCTCGAAATGCTTTTTTGAATTAGGAGGAAGAATGAAGTTTATTATTTGAATCTTACTTATATCACTGCCCGGCTCAATAATGAGTGTGTTCTCCCTCCTCATCAATACACTCATTAACTCTATTTACTATTGATTTGTAAAGTGCTTCAATCACATCAAGGCCTGGTTGAGCCTTGGATAGCTGTGCTACAATAATTAACGTATATAACTCTGTATATACTTCAATAATAAGTTTCAACTTTACCTAACGTTGTATAATTTAACAATCAAGAAAATTGATTTCTCATTATGAAATGGAAGTGGAAGATCATAAGTATAATAACTGTTGTTTTAGAGTAGCATCAATATATTATTTAATGCTGGGCCCGTCTAACCCACTTGATTCCATTCTTCAAGAAACAAAAATGCATTCATTATTTGAATATTGAGAATGAAAGCGACTGTAACTACCTGAATTATAATTCTAATTAAGCGAAGTACCAATACTTCATCTTGAGCTCCCGGTTGAGATTGAAAGAAAAAGTTCTCCATTGTTTTTCGTGATTAAGAAATACCTAAAATCGTTCAGATTGACCCAGTTGAAGATGAACACCGAGGTCCTCTGCAGGTCCAGTGCTTGCGCTACTAGTTATAAATTACATATTGCGTCCGTATACCAATCATTGGATCCTCCTATTCTTTTCTCCAATCAGGCTTAACTACCATATATTTTCGAGATAAAATCTTTCATAAATTAGTTTTGTTGACTAAAACGTAGAAATTACACAGGGACATCTTAAACAAGTGATATAACTAGTTCAGATTGGTACAATATTTTATGAATTCATCCGTTGGACCCAGAAATAAAGAGAATACAAACGCTTCAGAACTGCCTAAGTTTGTTAAGTGAATTAGTTGACCTTCCCTAAACATCTTCTACCGCGTTTATTTTTGTCATTGCCGTCCTTTTATTGCATGTGGTAATTCTATTTTTCCTTTTTGGAATATTAAATACCGACTTTGAATAGTCGATTATGGTCTAATACGATCGAAATCATATTTTTGGCCCTCTTGTGTTAATGAGTAGTTCATGAATAATCTCCAACTTGAGATTATTTATTGGAATTTGTCATCCGCATTAGAAGTGGCAAATATTTTTAATATATAAATTACTCCAATAGTAAACAAGAAAAAGCAATTTCCACTCCATAACTGTAGTTGTGTGCTATTTTTACATTGAAGTGGAATAGTTTATAGCTTGTTAAAATATAGGTAGATGTTAGAGTATTTTGGCCTTTTATCAGCATTAAATCGCTGGAAGAAATGCGTGATATAATGTATAATCTTAAAATAGAAAAAGAGAATATTCTATCAAAAGAACATATCAAGAGGTTTTAGAAAAAAGTCAATGTTCACACTACTATATGCTTTACAAAGTTATAATCTATTGGTCGTAGATATAATGCAATAATAAGCAGAATCTGTGTAAGTTAAAAATGATATAACATGATTTAATATGAATGGATTAAATGTATGGTATGTGTATCATTACAATAATGCGATACAAATTCAAATGATTAATTATAGTCAAAATCCCCTGTATAAATCAGTTCAACAATGTTATAACATAATATATGTATTTATGTTGAAATCAAATCAGCTACAAAACTAAAATTTTCAAAAATAAAAATAATTTCCACTTCAATTTCGGTTTTGTTCTCATGAACGTTTCAGGAGAAAGAATCGGATACATTGTGAAAACGTAATAAAGAGCGCATCGCTCTCGCGAACGCAACAAGTTAACGGTTTTTTTGCAGTAAATGAGGTGTTGACCATATGACTGTATTTAAGTGAGAATATTTAATTTTAATCTTTATATACTATCAAATAATAAGATTATATTAAGTAATAGATAATATACTCATTTTAAGTGTATTTCAAGAATTTACCTACTAGTTCAGGGCTAAGATTTGGGGAGATAATCATATAAGAATTGTAATTGTGGGACATGCGGATTGTCATGATTATAAAATATGATGGAATTTTTATATTCAGCTATAATATTGTTAATGAGGTTAAAGTTAAGTGAGTCATTTTAATATCATGTATTAAATTTGTAAATTAGTACTTTGAATACTTAATTTCAGAATGCTTTATATATGTTTGAATAATACAATATCATTATAATTTAAGTAAATTAATATTTTCAAATTATAATATGTAAATGATATTATTAAAAGTACATTATATTAATTACGTATAATGAATTTGAAACGATACCACAGTAGTTATATTTTGAAAATGTATAAGATACGATATACTTTACACAAATGAGAATTTTGTATATTTTACAAAGATAATTATATATTGGTGTTGTTGATATTATACTAGTTTATCTTACTGTATTTAATTATTCCTTTACTCCTTGCAAATATATGATGAATATGATGTGATATGTGATGTTAATATATAATATCTAAGAGTCACTTCAAATAACAACTAAATCATCAGATTGAGAGTCTTCATGAGTTGAATTTAAAACCTAAGTTGACGAATTAGACATATTTTGTATCGAGTTCTGATAAGTCTGTTGCTTATTAATATATTTGCACAATGACAACCCATTTAATTTGTATGTTTGCTATTTATCACCCATTTTGCTAATGTTTTGTTACAATGAACAATCGAAATTATCAGATGCGCTTTAACTATTTTATGACTCAATCAGAAATATTTAGCTGTCTAACATATCACTTGCGTTATTGTATGCTTCCATTAAAGTGGAAAATAATAATATCATTAGAGGTTAACTGCATGTTTATTATAATGTTTAATATAATATGTTTGCATCTTAACTTATTTAAATTTTAAATCGAAATTAAAACTCCACAATATTACTTCAATTGTAAATTACTGTATATTTGTAACATATTAATTTGAAGTAATTTAGCTATATATAGTTTAAAAATACACAAGTTAAGTTATACCGTATTATAGTTATGCAAGGTCAAGAGATAAATAATTATGGTCAAAAAATAACACCAACTTTAAACTTTCTTAAAATATCTAATAATAGATTAATTCACAAAAGAAATATTAATTTTAATGATTAAAATTTAATCTAATCAATTTTCTCTTATCAGAATATGTGATCACCGAATCGTTATTTATAGTGCTCTTCTAACACTTTCAACTAATCAATAACATTTTGATTTCCAAATTACTTCTCCGCTTACATAAACATAAATTTTTCATAGTTTCCTATTCGGCTACTAAGTAGTTTTGAAATTTGCGTTCCTAAAAACTATTTAACCGAATTTAAATTCGGAGGCAGTTTTGGAATCTTTTCGTCTAGGCTTAATGAAATAAATTGATAGCGGTGTTTAAATATGCGAGTAGCGCCAATTAATAGGCGCATCTCAACCTGTGACACATTCTTTGAGTAATAACTCCCATCTAAGAGCTGCAGTAACTACTATTCAAAGTAGCGCTCGTAGAATTGAAAGTGCTCTATGAACTTCTAAAGCTCTTACTTTGATCTGCTTTGAAAGAAAATATGCAATTTATCTATATCAGGCCCGTAAACCAAGGCAACTAAGTATGACAGTCTGATTCCCTCTGATTTTGACCAATCTAGCGACTCTTAGGTATTTTCGCACAAATTTTTAATTTGAGCGTGATTTAATAATGGTCTTATTATGTTTTAATAATAATTTTTACATTACAACACTGTCCTACCTTAAAAATAAGGACACACGACATTCCAATAAATTTTTCCAGTGCTACTAATATTTTATTTAGTTAGATATATGAGCTCATCCCTTTCTTAATTGGTCCATTTCTTATATTAACGTTTATTCATATAATGGAGTGGTACTATTTATTAAATATGATTAATCGCCTTTATATATACAATTTTGAGATATTAAAATAAATAATTCCGTAATTGAACATGTAATTTAATAAATGCTTTTATTAAAAGAATATCTATCTGGTATATCAACATAATATAAGTATATTCATTAATTCAAACTTATTATAAATGTGCGTATTATAATTTGATATAATGTGAACTGAAATTGAGTACTGATGATATTGTTACGTTTAAGTGAGTCATTTTATATTTTTTGTAAAATATATAAAGTATTCCAGAAATTGATATGAATTAATATAGAAGTTTTGATTTATGAAGATGGTCTTGGAATCATATTACCCACACAACGATCAGATGAAGGTAGATTAAATCTAAAAGATTGACTACTATATTCAAGAAAATAATAGCCAAATTACCAAATCCAAACTCTCAAATAAATCATGGGCAGGATAAACGCCAAAATGACTAAATCGAAGAATTTCTTCAGAGATACACGCAAATAAATGAAAATCAAAGAAAAAATGTCAATACAGGTCGACGACACGATGCCTAAACCAGGGTACACACTGTTGGGCTGTAGAAGAATGGATAACACTGCATTC
>CAXDID010001172.1:0-70753 GCA_963988835.1 Hexamita inflata
TAAAGATATGATTGATTCACTTAAATGAAGTGATTATTATTAAAGCTATATAGATTTTGTTAAGATTGTGATAATTAATCACTTCAAAATTAATCTATTATTCACACATAATAGAATGTACCATTTAATAACATATATGAATGTTAACCTAGCTGCATTGATTAATATGTATTATATAATATAAATAATTTATTAATAGCAATTTAATATGAGTTTTAGCATTTAAATGGATGCGATTCATTATATGTCGGACATTAAATACAATTTAAGAACTCCATTGAAAACTTTATTTCGCCAATCCTTAAGTCTATAAAATTGTTTCATAATCAGTAATGATGAGTTATTGAATATTAGTAGTGCTAGTTTACTACAGCAGATCATGTATTTAATAGATTCTGCAAATGATTAGCTCCATGAAACTTAAGTTTTATTTACTATATGTTTTACCGCATAAAATACTCTAAATTTAACTAACACTCATTATTCTAAGTATATATACAATTTAAGAAGTTGGATAATCTATCACAGGTTTTAAACGGCAAGCGCTTGATCAATAACATTCTTCAACCATCTGACAGCTTCAACTGGGTGTTTCCCGTTAGCTGTTTCGCCAGTAAGTAAGATACCGTCAACGCCGTCGTGGATAGCATTGAATATATCGTTGATTTCGCTGAAAGTTGGTTCAGCATTGACGACCATGGATTCGAGGAATTGTGTTCCGCAATAGATAGCTTTCTTGCCAGATAATTACTTGCACATATGCTTTTGGATCATTGGAACTCTAGAAAGTCTAGCTTCGACACCTAAGTCTCCTCTGGCAATCATGATGGAGTCTGAGACTTCAGCGATGGCAGCAAGATTGTGGACACCGACTGGGGTTTCGATCTTGGACATGAGGTGAGCGTTTGGCATAAGCTTCCTGACAGAAAGAACGTCTTGTGGGCATTGAACGAAGCTTAACATGAGGTGGTCTAAACCAAGCATGTTGGAAGTTTCGATACAAACTTTGTCCTTTTCAGTTGGGAATGGGGTCTTGATCAAACGGCATGGGATGGAGATACCCTTCTTGTTGGAGATTGGACCAGATTGTATGCACTTGGTGGTGATCTTGAATGAAGTGGCAGATTCGTAAATCTTTTCGATACATTCAGCAACAACTAAACCGTCGTTAAGGATGATTTCGTCACCAACTTCGACGACTTCGGCCATCTCTGGGTGTGGGAGGAAAACGCGAGCTTGGTTTCCGATAGTAGTATCAGAGTCCAAGATGAATTGGCTACCAACAGCGAGTTGGATTTCGTTACCTTCGAACATACCTATTCTGAACTTTGGACCTTGGATATCACCAGTGAGCTTTATTTGTTTGCCAGCTAACTTCATACCTTCTCTGACAGTTTCGGCGAACTTCATGTGATCGGCTCTAGCACCGTGGGAAAAGTTGATTCTGAAGACGGTGGTGCCTTCCTTGATCAAGGCGGCAACCATCTCTGGGGTACTAACGGTTGGTCCGCATGTGCATATAATTTCCATGGTCTTTCCTGACATTTCTTGTGGAATGGGGGATGATTGATTATTTCAATCATATCCAATCGATGCTAACTCGCGTTAATCGTATTATCAGCAACAAATTGTGAAAAGTAAAAGAATTTGAAATAGTTTCAGAATTGGGTCGCTAAAAATATTCGCCATTTTGAAGTTCAACGCGAATGCAAATCTTTTGAACTAATTTGCGTGTAAATCAATCTTTTACATGATGTGATTGATAGTTATGTGATTGATATTGATTGATACAATTACACGAAATGATTATATTGATGATTTTTGGGCCCTCCTTACTTCGAAGTTCGATTTTTAACATTATTTAAACCCCTTTAGTACTGAAATCAAAATATTATTAAAAATTCTATAATATTAATACTATTTACGTTACAAACCCATAATAGCTTTTTAATATAATTTATCAAAACACACACACATATTAACAAAATTTCACTTAACGAATGCGATTAGGTTCACGAGCAAATCCAATACTTCTTCTTGGATGGTGTCCCGTTCTTGGACTTCAATCCCTTTTTATTTGAACACCGTTTTGAGCTGTTCGTAACCCTCAACGAAGAGTTCCTCGGCCTCTTGCATGTTTTGGACTTAATTGTTGAGCTCGGTCACTTGATTTTGCAGCTCGTGAACGTTATCTGCGATTTCCTGTTAAATTTCGTTTTTGTTCGTTGATTTTAATTTCACTGGGCCGAATAGTTTCAGAATGTCCAGTAAATCGTCCGAATCAACAGATGATTTTTGGAGTGACTTCTCAATCTCTTTCAGCTTGAAAATGTTCGTTTTGTGCTGGGACTCAGGTTATTCTTCTGTCTTCTCAGGCTCTTGGCCAAATTTTCGCAAAGAATCCATCATCTGGTCGATTGACTTTTTATTATTCTGTTACTACTATTGCACAGGCTAAGTTATGTGTTGTTGTTACTGATTTTTATAGTCAATTTTAGGAATACTTATTGTTTCATCCACAGTTTCGTTTTTAGGTTAGTTTCTCTAATTCTAATTAATAATTTATGATAAAGAAGGTATTTGTATTGAATCATGGTTAGAAATTACAAGTGATTGTGGATCAAGCTAATCAGTTTCAATTTACTGTTGCTATTAATATTTAGCTACAGGTTTATTATTTTGTGCAACTTGAGTGTGCTATTTTGGTATTTAAATAGGCTATTGAACTGGTTGCTAAGGAATTGGTTTATTAATCGCCTTCTGATTTTTGAAACTACTCTTAGCAACAATATTTTCAACAATTATACTATTTTCAACTTATTATTCTAGTTTACTTAGTTTGTCGTTTTGTGTTGGTTTCATCTTCTATTGCTTATCCAGAACTTATTGTTTAAATTATTCAGTTTTGTATATTTCAAAACTTTATTTGTTCTATTCTTCGTTTTTTACTTCCTTTACAACTTTCTTGGTTGCATTTAAGTGATTAATTTTTGTAATTTAAGGTGATTACAGCTCAGAAAGTTCCATATCTTTGTGTTTATTTGTTTTATTTACAATAACTTATGGTTCAACCTAAAGTTTAACTGGTGGAACATATGTTTGTTCTTTTATTACTTCTTCTTATTGTAATTCTGCGTACCTTTCTTATCGCGCGTTTCTAATTTATTACAATAGGTTGGGTTAACCTTGTTGTTACTAAATCACTTATTCATATTATTATGGTGCTTATTGCGCTTACACATGTTATTGGGCTATCGCTGTGTTGAACTAATCTTTGAATTACATCGGTTTAATAGGTGGAATGTAGTCAGATGGTGGAATATAAAAAGTGTTATCGTTTTTAGGTTATAAAGTCTATTATTGTTGTTGTATTGGTTATTATTTTGGCATTGGGGCAGAATATTTATCAAGTAGTTGTTGAACTGGAATATACTCGTGATTTTGTGTTGCGTAAGTAGTTTGTGCTTTTACTTGTGTTTTAAGTATTTCTGCTTGTGCGTCGAATTCGTTTCTGATTTCGTCGAATGTGTCGTATCCTCTTTATCTCTCGTTGTATTCTTGTTGTGCTATTTATGGCATTTGAACTTACTGCGGTTCCGCGTATCTGGTTATTTCTTGCTTACCTATTGGTTGATTTTAGTCGATATTGTATTATTCTTGGAATCCGATTCGTTTCTTAACTTTTTCTGCGTTGTTTTCGAAGCTCGTTTCGATGGCTGCGAATGTGTCGTTGAGTTTTTCAACGAATCTGTGCGGGGCTTGGTATGGGAGTTCAATTTTCTGCTCCCCGACTCCGTTTCTGGCCCTGATTTCGTTCATTTGGTGCATCATGGGCCCCTCGAGGGTGCTCGCCTGCATGTTGAGCAGGTTCGGGGTCATGAAGTTCAGTTCTGCCTCCGAGAACACCTTCTTGGCCAGGGCTAGATTCGGCTCGAGCATTTTCATCGTTTGGTTAGGTATAGGGTTTTGGAAGTCAGTTCGGGCCTGAATTTTGGAGCCAGAGCGGACCCGGAGCAGTCTGAGCTCGTTCTCGAGGAGAAGGAGGAGCTTCTCGGGCACCTGGTTCTGCTTCAGATCAATGCGCTCGAAATACGCGTTTTTGGCCGCCTTGGTGAGCTGGATCAGGTTCTGCACGCCCACTGAGGTTATTTTATTTTGTTGAAGGTTGACTAAGCGCAAAGTTGGCTGGACCTGCTGGAACACACCTGAAATGATGAAGGCGAAGCCCTGGTCCGAAATCTGGCAATCCTTCAGGTATAACTCCTCAATCGGAGAAAAACCGGCCTTAAACGCGTTCGATAACACCTGACAACTCTGCACATCAAGTTGTAACTTGTTCAAACACAAATACCTCAAATTTCGAGGGGCATTTATCGTATTCGACAACAAATTGAGAAACTGGAAGATAGTTCCTGACGATAATATGTTATCGCCAATATCCAACGACGTAACAGGCATCAAAAACGGAAACATCTGCTACAGATATGTATCACGCAACTAAGCATGCCACAAATCCAACTCTACTGACTACTAGTTTTACAAATCATATATAATATTATTAACATTTTCCTACGTAATCGCTTTAAAACGATAATTTATAGAATAAGATGGAGGATTTTGATTCATCATTGTGGAGTGATATAGTATGTTATAACTATTAAATTAATTTTTTAACAATTCCACTCTTTAGCGCCAAATGGATATGTATGCTGCCTCTGATTCTCCAGGCCCCGGAGCCTACGATGTCCACAAAGCATTCAAGAAAACAACTCATGAATAAACTGGAAATACATTAGCATCAAGACACAATATTAAAAATGAAGCCAAAAATAATCCAGGACCATCTGATTATTATCCATCTACTTAATATATAGATAAGACTTAGACAGGCATTAAGTTTAAGGGTCGTCATAACCAAGATGCTAAAAATTTAATACCAGGACCTGGCAATTATAACCCAGGCTCATTAGCTAAAAGGTCACCAGCATTCACTCTATCAAGCAGATTTCCTGCTGAATCAAAAGAGCTGAAACCTGGTCCATCAGATTACAATATAACATAAAACAATACCGGACCAAAAGTAACAATGAGTTATCGCTATTCTGAAACTTTAAACAAAACTCAATTAAATAACCCAGGAGTCGGTTAATACTTGCCAGAATATAACGCTGTTTTAAAGACTTCTCCTAAGATTACCATGTCGGGTCGTTTTGATTAAAGTACAACCGCCGAAAATAATCCAGGGCCAGGTTAGTACTCACCAAATTAGGAATATGTTATGAATCACGCTCCTGCCTTGAGTTTAAGTTCTAGGGTTAAAAAATGCACATTTAAGAAATGAGAAACACTATTAATACATACGAATTTCATATTTTTCTTTTACTGGAAATACTTTTAAAATAAAGTATAATATCAACAATAATAAAACAAAATCACCAGAGGAACGCATTCGCTTTATTCATGTTCCAAAGTACTAGTAATAGATCTAGTATACTGTTATTATTAAATTTTAATAATATTTTAGATGCATTATTAATTTTCGTGTTCAAATTAATTTCATTTTGGATTTTAAACAAATTATGCAACACTGAAATCATGTTAAAATGTTAAAAATTAATGTATATACATATATAGTATGTTATTATAAAATAATATTGGGCCACTTCACTAATGACATTACCACCTAAATCAGATTCGTCCACTACTTCATAACGTCACTAACCATCCCAATTTGAATTGAGCAACTAAATCAAATAAGCAAATACTGAACTTACTAAAAATCCTAATTCTGTCTCCAATCTACTAATTCGTGCAGGAGCATATTATCTATTAAAGTAGTATGTATAGGCATAAACAGATTATGAAAATGTTCTTAAAATCGAAAATGATAACATCAAGTCAATGTATTAGCTTGCTTGTATATTCGAATTGTAAGGATAAGAGAAAAAAGCTATTTATATGTGTTAACGCATAATAGATATAAATCCGGAGCATTAAGATGCTGCATTTAAGTTAGCGTCAATGCAATAAGAAAATAGACAATAATTATGTTAATAGATATTGGAATAAGATCCAGAGCCATTGTAACCATCATCTGATAGTCACTTCTCAACTACTTCATTTAATAGTTATAGATCAGTAGCTTTTAGTTAAGAAACTATTGATGATCCAATTTTTATCCCAATTGATACTATAATTAGAAATTCTGTTCTAAAATAACTTCCTGGAGCTGATTTTTTATTAATCAAAGCACAAAATCTTATGAAAAGATCAGATTATCAGGGTGCTATACAATTATTTTCTCAGTTAATTTAATCTGGTCGCAATATTGGAAACTGTTTAATAAGTAGAGCGGAATGTTATTAAAGACTCGGAATGTTTGAAGCAGCCCTGAGAGATTTTGAAGAAGTGCTTAAATTAGATCCATTAAATGTTGATGCTAGAGTTTAGCTTTCAAATTGCTAATTAATGTTAAATTAACTTGATTAAGCGCTTTAATCAATTGATGGTGCATTGTTAAAGACTAAATCAGCAGAATACTTATATTAAAAAGCGCTTATATTAAAATAACAAAATAAACTTCAATAGTCCATTAATTTTGTTAACTAAGCTTTAAACATGTAATTTGATGAAAAATATTTGTCGTTAAGAGCATTTTGTTATACGAACACGTAGTAATTGAGTCTGGCATTAAGCGATTATACTATATTGTTATAATAAAACCGTTCTGTTGAAAATTATTATAATAGAGCTATAGTATTACACGATTTAAATAAGAATAATGAATGTATCGATGATTTAAAAGCTGCTTTATAAATATAATCACAAGAAAAAACATTAATAAAGTTAATTTAGTGTTTGAATGACTAGTAAAGGTTTGACGAGTCATTACAGTACTGCAACTAGCTGGAACAATAATTCAATGAGTCAGATGATTGGATGAAGCTTAAAATAATTATTTTAAAGAATGTTAAGTAATTTAAATAAGCAGTTGAGCTTTGCTTGCGTATTGGAGATATGTCAGGTGCTGGATATTGCTATAGAAAGTTACAATAATATGCGTAAGCCATATAGTGTTACAATTAAGTTAAAGATCCTAGTCTCAGAGACTTATAAAACCGTGGATTTTGTTATGCCAGGTTATAAAAATACTTTGAAGCCATTACAGACTATACTCGTGTTTTATAAATTGAGCAATCTGGAAGCAGTTTTTATAATCGTGGCATATGCTTTTAAAAGATGGGAAGAAAACAAGAAGCAATAAACGATTTTAACTCATGCATTAGAATCGAGCCAGAGCACATTTAAGCCAAAGAAGCATTAGGAATTGACGTCTAATGAAAATAAATTGATAAACATAATATTTATAAGACATCTCATACACTTTCTTTTCCAATTAAAACGGCTTGAATATTTGGAATTTCAACATGCTTCAGTTTTATGCTCTGTGAGGATTCAAAACGGCCGTCCCAAAGTTTTAAGTCCAGAACGTTTTCTTCACTGGTGATATCAGGAACTCTGAATGTACCAATTGCAACTTCTTGTATTTTTTACTTTAAACGAATTTCATGAGTAACCTTCTCAGTATTGCTGAATCCACTTTTACCTAACTAGCCAGCTAAATATAATACAGTGAATTGCTTCATTTGTTGTGTAGTATAAATATTGGTCTCTGATAAATTTTGTCTGAATGCTTATAACAATTCTAATATATCACGGCGCTGAGTAGTTCTGTGTGTTTAACGTGTTGCAATCACACGCTTTTATTTTGCCTCGTCTGCTCTATTCTTTTCGGCTTGCTTAGATCTAGGATGAATAAACTACTTCATGTATGATGTGAAAATATAAATAAATACTTTTAACACTATATTTTTAACATGTTTAATTTTAAATTTTGACACTCCTTCATCGATGTAATAAGGTGATCCCGCTCAAATTGAGGAATTAAAAAAGGAATTATAAAGAAAAGAAGAGGAGGCAAAATCTAAAGGCTTACCATTCAATTCTCAAGCCTATTTAAGACGAATGGCTCAAGGAAAAAATTAATACTATGACTCAGCTGAATATGTATTGAAAAATGGATGGCCAAGTCAGAATTAATAGCAATAAGCAGCATATTTTAACAAAGACATTCCACATGAAGCAGCAAAGGCTGTCAATACCGGTGTTAATAGATTCAAAACCTAAGCGTAACCTTAAGATGATGACGATGATGATGAGTGAACTATGTAAACAGTGCATATGAATTGTAAAAAGTGTATGAAAATGATAATGGTTTAACATTAATGTAAGTAGTATTATAATATTTATAAACTAAAAAACACGAGTTAGACTAACCAGACACAACATAAAAAATTATAATCTAAGGCATGATATTTTACATATAAGTTAGTTCACTCTTACCAACCTTCTTACCAAATTCAGAGACGACAGAGTTAGGTAGTTAACTTTTCAGAGTTCTAGAAAGTTCTTGTGCTCCAGTTCAAAATGAAAGTGTAATTGATAACCAGTGGTCAGACGTCAGAAACCTTTTTGTGTAAAGGTAGATGTGACGAGTAACCAAAGAAGTCAGTTAGGGAGTTGTTTTCCTTTGTTTCCATAGCCTTGAATTAGAAGTTAATATTAGCATTGACAGCTTCGTTTTTCAGCGAGCCGCCGATTACGATAATCTTCTTTTGTTGTTACCAGATATTTGATAATTTGAGATTTAACAAATAATAATCAATCATGATTATATTTAAACGTAGTTTGGTTAAATATAATTTAAACACAAAGGAAGGCACCAATAATTACACCCTTATTACATTTTAATATTGATTGAATGTAATAATCTTCAGTAATCTTCAGTAATCTTAGTTACTGAGCTATATTTGGATATATTATATATTAGTATGTGGTAATAAAACATCGTCCAAAAACTACAATAAAATATGATATACTTTTTATAACTGATTGAATATTAAAATACTATTTATAATATTTATACAATTTAATCACCAATACCACCTCACAACACAATGTCATACCGTGAATGGACCAAAGATGAAATTAATAAGCTAATTACTGCTGCTGAACAATTCAAAAGAGGTCGTGGCATCGATTGGAAATAAGTGGCTAATTATGTGAACACTCGGAGTGAAAGATAATGCCAAGACCGATATTTTTCAAGAACCAAAAACGGCGTTGTTACCAAGACAAATAGCACATATAGTGTATGGACCCCTGATGAAGAAAACCTTTTAAAAGAGTTAGTATCCCAACATGGACATAAATGGAGTTTATTTGTTGATTACTTTCCTGGTAGAGATGCAAATAAAATTAAGGCAAAATACTATAATTTTAGTAGATAAGCAGGAAATTCAATGAATGGCGGAAGCAGTTATGATAGCAGTTTTGTTGAATAATAGCGTTCATGCTTCAGTAATAGTTAGATGGTTGATTATGGATAGGAATTTGATCCTGAAACTGATTTTTAGCATTGGGATAACAATGACGAATGATTTTATTTATTTGAGTTATGATAACATGATCTGCTTAAAGTTAAGTATAGGTATTTCATAACATTACTTCAATGGTTATTTCATTATTGAATATCGTATATTATGAGTATAATATGAGTATTTATATGTACAAAGTTAATAACATTGTCAACTAGGACATATTTGAACATAAATTTGATTAATGATACTAAAATTTTCATTAGATTATTTCGTCAATCATTTTGGCGGTTTATTATGAGTTTTCATATCTTTTCTACAATTAATAGTAACAATTATTCATCATATTTTTTCTATTCTGCCTTATTTTTTAGCATGAGCCTATCATATAAAGGTTTCAATTACGCTTGATATTACTAAGCAATATTTGTGGCATCTTTATAGCGCCTACTGTCAATTAATTCACTCATTTGATAGCCACGCATTTGAAGTGTAATCAATTTTTCAGTTGTAATTATATTAAATTTCAATATTTAAATTTTGTGAAAAGACATAAGCCATAACAATAGGACATTAACAAACAATTGAAGTGAATACACCACTATCTTTCAGTATCTATATTAATATTTGATTGGTCTTGAAAATAAATCTCACTCATCCATTCTTTTGGCCTTTCTTCCCTTGGTTTTTGGGACAGCTGGTTCGGCTTTTTCTTCTTTGAGTTCTTGAGTTTCTTATTCTTTTGGTTCGTCCTTCAGTTCTTGGGTTTGTTCTTCTGGCTTTGGTTCTTCAACTTTTTCTTGGACTGGCTCTGGTTGTTTTTCTGGTTCAGCGGCTTTGACTTCGACTGGTTCGACCTTTGGTTCTTCGCTTTCCTTCTGTCTCAATTCTGGTTGTTCCTCCTTTTGTGGAGTTTCCTCGCGGTGAGTGTCAACGTGCTTGATATCTTGTTGCTCGGTGGTTTGCTTGCTCTTTTCGTCTTCGATCTTTGTTTAATTAGTTTTCTTGCACTTCTTGGCGACAACTGCAAGGACGGCTGAGCCTACGCACAAACCAACAGCTGCACACATCTTTGGACATAAATTCATCTGCATTCTATGAGAGGAGCGGAATTTGTACATTAAGTTATCAATTCTAAAATTACCTATTAAACTATTTTTGTCAAACAAAAGTATAAATTATTGTTTAATTGTTTACGAGATCTAAGTACTAACTCTATGCTTTGCGTGTTAATTGATACACAATGTTAAGTTATAATATTAGTAATCACTTGTTTTATTGTGATGTATTATTGTCTAAAGTGACGCGCAAAATAAAGTTAAAACAATACTGTAAACAACACACTATTATTACTAATTCACTTTTTAGATGTCTTTGTTTTCTTTTTCGTTGTCTTTTCTTTCTTAACTTTCTTCTTGCCAACACCTTTAGCTTAGTCTTCTTCTAGTTACTTGATAGATTTAAGTAAAAACTAATCACATAGTTCATAGTTTGGTTTAGCGTATTAAAAAATATCTGGTTACTCAAATGGAAATACAGCAAATACTGGTGATTTGTACTTTACTTAAACTGTCATATTTGCAGCTTGGTGTGGACAAATAATCAATATTTTGATATAAATAAGCATTAATAATACATATTTGTTAATTACAATGTAATGAAATATTTTGGCATTTGATCATACATAATAATGTCTACGCTTTAAAAACTGCCTTATGTTCCTCTAAAATAATTTTAAAATGTTAAAATAAACTCAAATCATAGAACACTAGGTTTCTCTATAATCATCACAGTTAAATATTTCAGTTCGACAAAGTTCATTGTCATGAACGACATTCTTCTTCTTTTTTATGAATGGGTTTTTCTTCAGCTTTTGCAGCTTTTTCAGTTACTGGTTTAGAAGTGCCGAGAGTTTTACCTTTTGATGCGATTGGTTTTTTAGGTTTTTCTTCTACAGGGCCCATTATTGGTACTTTGAAAACGTATTGAAGTATCCATATAAATAAGAAGGAGAATAGTGATGCAGCACAAGACATACCTCAAGCCATATTCTCAGAGAGGTGGTATTTAATTTATAGTCCCATAAAAAGTAATGCTACTATTTTGTATGCAAATCATAAATGAAAAGTTAGCTAGCTATTGTGAGCTAGTATTCGAAACAAGTTATCAAGTTTATCAGATAAGTTGATGATATAGTAAGCCTCTAAATATGTCAACATCAAAAGATAGAAAGTGACCTAACATAACACTAATTTCAAGAATTTAGAAGAAGTTAAATGTGAACTGTATTTTGCCTATTATTGTATTAAACAATGGAGAACAAGGTAGATAACAGAATGAATATTTCAAATTTCAAAGTATTGCGCCTGAATTAATTTCAAAACACAGTCGAAACCGAGTTAATGATTGACAGAATTGTACTAAGCTATATAATATATATTAATTTATGTTATTATGTCAAATTATTAACAAAATAATCAAAATATATGCAATTGATAACAGGTATAAAGTTCTAATATTAAATTTAGACCCTTGTTATCGTAATATAGAGCGTAATAAGTAGTTTCAACTTGATCCTCTCACATTATCATATCTGCCAATAACAAAACTGAAACAATAAATATAGTTCCGCTGACAGCAATTAAACCAGAAAGAATTACACTTAAAAGGAACGAAAGAACTTTTTGTTTCTTTACGTCTTTAGCAACGAATATAGATATACAAAATAGAGTTGCGGCGAGTGAAATAAGAGCGACATGTTCTAGTTCCATATCAATATCAAATATTGGGGTTGGGAATTTGCGATCATTCATATTTAAGTGGCTCCAGTGAGCTCCGTTAACAACCTCAATTGGCATCAGGAGTGGTCCTCTACTCCGATATAAGATGTTTATAAATTATTATAGAATACTAAAACACACTTCTTTTCAATCTCAATTTATGATCAGGTCGATTTTTATACTTAATAATTAGGATATTCTTATGGAACGTCACTACATGCAGCCAGTAAGTCGTGAAATCCCTCAAAACTTCGCTTTAATCAGTTCTAAGTATGCTAATAAGAATGAAGTCCCATCCGTTATAATAGTCAATGAAGTGCCAGTTGCTCATTTATCTTAAGACTAATTGACATTTGTTGCTATTTTGGGTTATGATTGTAATGCGTATGCTCCATTGTAATTTTTGTAACGTCTTACAATTATTTTCAACACTTATGGCGGTTGCACGGTGGACAACATTTAGGACAACTATTTCATTTTGTATTAGGTTTTGGAGGAGGTGTGTGACGGTGGTTATCCTTTGACCACTGATATGGGTGTTCTTACTCAGATTGTCCCAGTGACGACTTCTTGGAAGGACGAGATAGACCAGTTCATGAAGAGCAATTCCAAGAACACCAAGACGACTTCAATGCAGTCCAACATCATTCGCGACTTACCGCACGAAGCCATGACCGTTGTCTGGAGGCCCAGAGATATTACCCACTCAATGCAGTCTGTAACCTCCACCTTGATTGAGAGGTTGCACGTGGTCTGCGACGAGTCCGGCTTGAGCAAGGCCATCAACTGCCAGGGTACGCTCGAGCTCGACTGCTTGCTCAGCGGAAACCCGGAGCTGAACGTGACCTTCGTGAACCACGCCCCCATCCTCGACGCCTCCCTCGCCAAGAACGTTCAAATTACCCCCTGGAACCGCGATAAGTCCCTCCAGCTCCTCCCACTGGACGGGCCACAGGTAGCCTGCTGCTACAAGGCCATTGTAGACTCCAACCGCCTCCCCCTGATGACAAAAGTTGAGCAACAGCTCAAAAACGGGCGCAAGGAGTTCATCGTCTCTCTAAATTACCTGAACGTTCTGCCCAAGAACGAGCTCGGAACGCCAAAAATTGAGAACATTTGCGTTACAATCCCTCTCGCGGACTACGATTTGCAGTCTGAAACAACGAATGATGGAACCACTCAGATGAACCTGGCCGAGGCTAACAGGTGGATCATGTGGAAGGCGAAGCTGACTGATGGAAGGGCCCAGCTCGTGATCAGACTCGAGCCGAGGAAGGTGGGGCACATCGCAAGACTCCCAGTGGTCAACGTGCAGTACAACATCACAAACTACGTCGCCAGCGGACTCGCATGCAACCCAATCAGCTTCACCAATAACACTGGTAAGATATTCCAGAAATACGCCGGAAACGTAGAGGTTGAAATCGAAGTGAAGAATTGATCTTTATTTTTTATTTATGTGTTTTTACTTAATATAAATGAATCACATAACCGAGATTAAACCAATATTGTATGCGCCCATAGCAGAAAGGATAATGCGTTTGACTTCGGATCAAAAGATTGCGGGTTCAACTCCCGTTGGGTGTATATTTTCACTAAAATATTTTAGTAAAATGTGGCATTTGCATTTAAAATACGTTAATTTGTTCCACTTCATCAGATATTGTTAATCAAAATATAATTAATAGCTTATAGATTTACATTTAAATAATATAATATACTGCATATAAAGTATCTATAAGACATATATTTCATTCAAGACTCTTCATATTTGTAACATATCCAACATTAACTGTTTAGTCCATACTGCCCCAAGCCAAAAGACCATTTTTCTCTCGACTCCAGCACATGCTTTAGCATGTCTGCGTAGAAACAACTGCGTCTGTTTTCATCTCAAGCTTACCTGCTATAGTCTTATCTTCAATCGATCTTTCTTTTGGATAATCATATTTGGCAATACCTATTTTTGAACCTCCTGTAACTGCAAAAACATCTCTGTTAAATGGAGAATGTCTAACCTACCAAATAGTTGAAGAATCGCCAAAGAACTTTTAGTCAACAATTGAAGCCTTTTCGAAGCCGTTTACTAAATCGAAACAATAAGTGTGTCCCTCCAAGGTTCCGACAGTAAGTTTGTTCAATTTTGTGTCTTGTCTATCAAACTCCATGCTGACTATACCATTTGGTAAATGATGTTCCCAGCATACTTTCATCATTCTAAGATCAATAGCTTTAATATCTCCTGAATCAAAACCAGCCAATAAGTATCTGTCGCTTGTGCTGCTAGCACCTCCTAATGCTACACACCATGCTTCAGGTTTACTTACTAACATTTTATCTCTATCAATTTGAGTTCTAGTTTCTGAATCTACAGAACTAGTAAATTCTAGAACTGGTTAAGGTTAACGAACATCCCATAACTTCACAAAACCATCGGATGAACCAGATGCAATTTCAGGAGCGCCTATTTGTGTAAAATTTCTACCGCCTATTCCATCGACGCAATGAATCATTGACTAGTGAGCTTTGACATGGAACTGTGGCTTTTATAAATTTTCAATATCAAATGTGAATAAATTTCCATCATGATCACCTGTACCAAATGTTCTAGAAGGAGCTAACGATGCACCGAATGTAACGCACTTTAATGCAGACTATTTTTCATGACGAGATTACTCGACTAACTTCTAATCATCAAAGTTCCAGACGGATATAATACCAGTACCACGAGCGGCCATACCTACTGAAAGTACTCTAGCAGAATTTGGAATCCAAGAAATACCAAATATGGTGTAATTAGTCTACTATGAATACAATTATAAAATATTAGGCGATAAAGTCATTGGTGTGGAAATTTTTCAGTATTTATTAGCTTTAAATAGTGAATTATTTAATATATAGTTTCACTTCTATATATATTTACAAGTTTTCTTTTATCAAGTTATTTTTGATGATATAAGAATAATATTATAATAATTTTTTACTTTTTTCTATTATAATATAATTTATGTAAGAACAACTCATGTTAATAACATTCATTATAGTATAAGTTATTTACTAACTAATTATTGATTTATGTGTATAATACAAAAAATTATTATATATTTCTAATTATCATTACCAAATATCATATTTGCTTATTATTTATAAATAATTAAAAAGTTATCTAATAGATCAAGTCGTTATCATAACAAATATAAATACTACAATCATAAAAATATGATAAACAGTAAAATTAATTAATTTCGAACATTTCTTTTATACATTAAAGTCACTTCAAACATGCAAACTGTAGAATAGTGGTTTAATTGTATATAGAAAGGAAATATTATGTTAGTTCATGAGGGTTTGGAAGCGTTTTCTGGATCTTAAGATAAAAGAGGACATTCTGGCATGATGATTGCATGCTAATTCGGTCATTTAAATATAGTGTAATTACTTGCGCCATATGAAATATAATTACTAAATAATAAACAATAAGATGCTCTAAATATAGCCAAAGAATTTAAATAGATGTAAGTAGTTGATTATTTATAATAAGTACAAATTCCTGGTTCTGCAGCGTATATAAGAACACATTATAACAATTGGGTCACTGCAATATGTAATGGAGATATGTAAATTGTGTAATAATAGTTTTAGTATTTTAATGGCGTTCGTGATTATCGTTCTCAATTTGCTGGATATACAAGTTTAATGCATGCTTCTGCATCAAACCAAGTAAGAATGGTTCAAACATTCATATAAGAAGCATAAATAATAACAAAAAGAGGCAAAACAGCTCTCATGATTGCAGCAGAAAACTAATCTGTTGACGCCATTTAATTATTAGCTCCACTTGAAATAGGCTTATAAGATGATTTTGGATGGAATGCATTAATGTATGCTGTTGATAGTAAGTGCATTCCAGGTATATAAATTTTAATGTAAAGTGTGGAGTTACGGGTTAGAAATGTATTTGGACTGGGGCCCATTGAAATAGCTAGATAATAAGGACGAAAAGATATAGAAAATATGCTAATGTAAATTCAGTGATATGATTAATATAGAATGGCTGTAACTAACTGTACTATATATAGTGTATGTTCTAACTGAACTCTGCATGTATATTTATATTGTAGTTTATATATTTTTATATTTTACTATCATTAGACGAAAAATATTAAAAATTATTAATTCCGCTTCAGACCGCCACACCAGAAACTATGTCAACTGAAAGAAATATAGCACATTTATAACGATTAAAGGTATTAGAATAAGATATTTCTGATCTAAAAGTCAAAGAACGAGCTGTATTTAAAAATTAGTTGGAAGATTTAAGTAAGTCATTCATTAATTTGTCATAAGCATTAGATTAACCCAATCTAACTTTAGAAAAATCAAAACCATTAGAAAAATCATATAACGCTGTCTTCAAAATGTTAGAATCTACTGTACCTAAATCCACCAAAAATAGTTAAGTTTCAAAGTCTATGGTAAAGTCTAGAAGACCTAATGATGTAGAGGATGAATTGAACAAGTTAATTATGCAAGAAATTGAATAGGAATCACAGCTTAATGCGGCTTGTTAAATGTTAAATACATTTGATAAATAATATGAAAGATTAGCTAAAAAGGACAAATTACAAATAAACTAATACAATATGTTACAAACTTAGTTACACAAGGCAGAGGAAATAGGAATACTAACCGAATAAATAAATAACGATTAAACCAAATTTAAAGGAAATTTTGAAGTTATGGAAGTAGAAGATCTTTTTGATTGTGAAGTTGAAATAAAGTGATACAATTTTATAAAATAAATGTTATTACACGTCACTTTCTTATACCACCTTATCCATATGTATTACTTTTACTTCTAGCACTTAGACCAGCAAATATATCTACTTTTTGTGGTGGAGCAGGAGGTGGACCTTTTTAAACTACACCTCCTCCTTTTTAACCAGCTCTTATCACAACTTCAGTCATTTCTCGAATGCCAATTCTTACCATAGCTCTGATACGATTGCTCAATTCTTAGTCAACAGTTTTCTCAACTTTTTCGGATCTAAGAGCACCTTAATTCAAGTATACTGGCTTAACTATTCCTTTAAATTGGATTTACTTTTATGTTCCGTATTCCATTTCTTAAACCATTTTATTATATACTTCTACCAGCGGATCTGGTTTATCTTCTCGTGGTTTTATTAATATTTGTTAAATAGGTTGGATTAATTGCTAACTTGATTACTGGCTTGATTATTTTTCCATTTTTCCTAACCGTATCACTTATTCTGGTTATAATTCTATATCATCTGTTGTAACGCTCGTTGATCTAGATTCCATCTTTTCTATATTATCTTGTACTTATTAAGATATTTGCATATTGTCATCTTTAACTTATATTACAGTTTATTAGTGTATTGCTTATTTAGATAACGGTCTATGTGGAGGTAGTTACATTTTTGGTCTTTAGACAGAATTAATTGGATTTTTGGGACCAAATTTCAATGCGTTATAAATTTCGATGTATTTATCTTCAACTCCAGCCTAAAGCGGATAAATTTATTAAAACAAACTACCTTTTTTAATGATCTTTTAAATATGTTTTTATACAGCAGCGTATGTTGGCATTTTCTTTTTAGATTTTGGACCTTTTGTGGACGTAAGTATTTCTCTGGTTTTTTCTTCAAGCATAATTCTATCTCTTTCAGAATTCATTTTATAAAGACTTTTGAGACTTTTTACCTCATCTAATTTGGTATTAAGAATCTTATCATCTTAACATATCCACATCATATCCATAACGCCACCAATAAGAGTCTCTTTTATTCTCAAATCGAGAGGAGTGTCACAGGTAAAACTTGGACTGTGGTTTACTTCAAGAAGAACAGGATTGAAATCAGCATCAACTAAAACATCATAACCAAGCACCTCAAAACAACTAGAACCAAAGTACGGATCTTAACATTAAAATGGATCAACCCCTTAAAAACGTGGCATTTAGCTTCTATACGTTGTGTACTGTTATTGCAGCTAAGGCAAAGCAGCAAAAATAGTTTTTATGAAAAGGTCATAAAGTCTTTACTTGAAGTCAAGGATATTACATCCATCTTTCTCCATTTAGTCAAATACTGATTATAGACCCCATTTACTACCTGTATTATCAGATGTTTCATCTTTGTTAAACTAGAAATTGGTATTCGTTTTGTTAATTGCATAATTTGTTAAGTGCATATATGCATTTTTCATGTTTTTACCAGATGGTTCCTAATATTTATCGGTACAAAACCTTGCCATGCCATCATTATAAAATATAAGTTGTGGATAGGGCATAACTTAAATTACAACAACGTATAGTCTCAGGTCAAACTTATAACCATTGATTAGATAAGGCCTGTTTTAGTATTCTTAAATAACTTGGCTATCATGCTCGTCAATATTTTCAATATTTTTGAATAAACGTATTCCTTTACCTTAACATGATGCGTTTGGTTTTGAAATAAAAACAGCCTTCTTAGCTTGATTGTTGTAAAATTGTTTAAATTCTCCTAAATCTGCTGGTAACTAAAACGTAGGTGGATAAAAGTTATATGCGTCTGGGAACATCTTTCGAACTTTATTAAGATTCTTAGCTAGATTATCTTTCCTTGTCAATTCTTCCATACCAGGAAAATGATTAATTTTTTGATATGGTTTCATTGAAGATAATCTAGAATTGTTAATACTCCAATCATACCAAAATAAATTCCAATCTTCTGTGTCTAGTGCTTCTTTCCAGTTCCGCTCAGCACACAAATCATGAACAACAGGATATTTGCATAAACCAAGGAACACTCTTACCCGATATTTTTTTAGTATTTTTTGCGGCTTCTTTGTTTCTTTTATTTTATGCCTTACTTCTTACGTACCATTGTCATCGGATACTTCTCCGGGCTCTTCTCCAGGTAGCGGATTCATTTCGTTATTTTTGTGGGTGGTGTGGTAAAATTGTTATGTAAAATAAGTATTTATATTTCAAAATATGCTAGATCTGAAATAGTAATGATTAAACAGTTTTAATAAAGTTTATATTACCTAATCTAGTCAATCTCATGGTTGCTGTCATTCAGTTATCTTATTCTATCTATCTAGAAAGTATACCATGATAAATCCACGCATTTGCTCATCATTTGCTCATAAACAAGTCATAAACATGTTCAAAAATAGATATTATATTTAGCACATCGTTATCTGTTATAACATAGTATTTGATATTAAACGCCAATAAATATTGCGTTGTTCTCTCACTTGAATGCAAGTTGTGCTTGTGTGTGCATGACCATTTCACCGCCGATAAACAGTTTGGTGTGAACGTCCCATGGGCCGGTCATAGCTGCGTCGATGAACTTCTGGTTCCTCTTGAACTCGGGTTGGTACATGTGTTCCCATGAGTTCTGAGTTTTTGGAGGAACGAATCCGAGGTTGAACTTGAATTCTTGGAGCATTTTTCCTTCCAAGTAGTGGGTTTCTTGGAGCACAAAGTTCTCTAATGGTAAGTCAGTTGTGTTCTGGAAGTGAACCTGGCTTGCAATCACTTTGCAATTCAAGAAAGCCTTTGGGAGGGTGTACCTAATGCCCAGCATCGGATTAACGCCCTGGATGGTTCCAGCCTCGCCGGCTTCCGGACCCAAACTCGGACCACGAGAGAAGTATATTTCCCCGGATTTTGGATCGCGGATCTAATACCCGATGATCATAATTGGAGATTTTGGTGATAAAAACAGTTATATTGTGTTAGAAATTAGTTTAACGAAAGATGTGACATACCTTCTACATTTTTGTCCTTGGACATTTTAGTCAAATCAGAAGGAGTGGGAATTTTTTGTTTACTCACGTTATTATATACTATTTTGTATTAATAGATTAAACAGATGATAAAGCTAAAAATCTAAGAAAATATTGATATTGTTTATAATAGATTATGTTTATGACGATGGTATCACTCGGCCATTTTTTCAAGTAACTTGAATGCTTCATCAACATCGTTTTGGAGGTCAACTTTGAATTGAAGGTATCTGGCGTTATCCTTCTTTTCTAAAGCAGCGAATCTTTGTTCGTTGCAAGTAAATTCTTCGACCTTCTTGGTGACCTTTGAATCCATTTGAAGTTTCTTTTCAGTTCTTCTTGGATCATATCTGAACAAAGGCCATAAACCGGATTCTACAGCAAGTTTTTGTTGTGGTTCAGAGTTCTTCAAACCACCATTGATAGTGTGAGAGATGCATGGGCAGTAGGCAATGACCATTGATGGACCGTTGAATTCTGCGGCTTCTCTGAGGGCCTTAAGACCTTGCATCTTGTTATAACCGAGAGCAACTTGGGCAACATAAGCTCTTCTGTAGGTCATAAACATTTCAGATATTCTCTTATATCCATAGTTAACACCTAAGTAAGCATCTTTGGCAATGGCACCAATTGGAGTGGCTTTAGAAAATTGACCACCAGTATTGGCGAAACAGTTGTTGTTGAAAATCAAGATATTGACGTTCTATCCAGAAGCCATAACGTGATCTACACCACCAAAGTCTATGTCATATGACCAGCCATCACCTCCGATAATCCAGTGGATTTGCTTAGAAAAGAACATTTGGTGTTCTCTGAGATATTGACCAATTGGGTTTTGTAAGTTTTAAAGCTTAACTATCAATTCTTCTTGAGTCTGGATTGTGACTTGAGCATCATCAAACTTTTCAACCCATTGTTACAATAATGTTTTAATTTCACCTTCAACTTTGTCTAAGTTTTATTGGACATAAACCTTAAGGTTATTTCTGTGAGTAGTATTGGCTAAATTCATACCAAGACCAAACAAACTGTTATCTTCGAAAGCAGATGTAGCAACTGCTGGACCTCTACCCTTAGAATCAACTTGATATGGTCTTGTTTAGTTATAGTGTCCCCAAACGAGGCAGCAACCAACAGCTGAGCTGACAACTAAGTGATCACCAAATAAGTTAGATAACATTCTGGCAATAACTGTTTCTGGGCAACCTGGGCATGAACCTGGGTTGAAAAGATATTGTTCTGAAAGTTGCAAATCCTTTAATGAACATTTTTAAGTATCAACCTTGATTGGCTTAACATTTTCAACAGCCCAATCCCATTTTGGTTATTGCTCAATTACTTCTGTTTCAGTAGCTCTCATGTCAATACATTTCTTTGGACAAGCACCAGCACACACTTAACAACCTCTGCAATCTAATGGTGAAACTTAAATTCTGAATGTTCCATCTTTGCATGGTAAACCTTCTAATTGCGAGTCTTGTGAAACAAATGGTCTTATTGAACCATGAGGACAAGCAGAAGCACATAAATTGCATTAGATACAATTGGTTTGATCCCAGTGAGCAACGTGATCAGCAGTTCCTGGTTTTTCGAACTTAGAATAACCAGCTGGGAATATACCACTTGAAAATGGCATTGCGTCTTGTGTGGATATTTCGTTAAATTAGCGTTTCATAACTTTATCATAAACACCTCCTTCTTTTAATAATTCGTCCTTTGAAGTGTCTGGGCCATATTTTACAATCTTCAAATCTTCAGCAGAATTGGCGTTCATCCAATTTTATTTGTTGTAACTATATCTGCAGTTGTCTAATTGTTATAATGTTAAGTCAATAGCTTTCATATTTGCATCAATAACTGCCTGTGGTTGTTTAGCATAGGTTATTTTTGCCAAAACTTTCATTTATTTGGCTGCGGTATCAATGTCAACTAAACCGTTCATTCCTAATGCCATCAAAAACATTGATAAAATCAAACTGATCTTATTACCTAAGCCTACTGAATTAGCTAATCCGTTGGCGTTCACAACATAAAATTTGATGTCTTTTTCAGCTATTTAGCGTTTGAGATTAGCTGGAATGTGTTTTTCAATATCCTAGAAATCACAGTTCAAAACGAAAGTTGCACCGTTTCTTGCACCCGCTAAAAAGTCATACTTGCCAATATAACTTTGTGTGTGGCAAGCAATGTAATCAGCTTGTTCTGGATTGAACTGAGTTTTTATCTTTTCAGGACCAAATCTTAAATAACTGATCGTAAGACCACCTGACTTTTTACCGTCGAATTCAAAGTTGGCTTGGCTTTAACATTCTGGAGATTCATCCTACAAGATTTTCATTGCATTTCTAATCGCTCCAATTGTACCATCAGAACCGATTGCATAGATAGTTAGCTCTTTTGTTTATGGATGGAGCAGCTACAAATTGCAAGGAAGCTTTGGTAAGGTTTCAGGATCATTGACTCCTAATCTATATGTTTAAACATCAGTTTCGGCTGCTTCGATAACAGCGAGTACTTCTCCTGGAAGAATATCAGCACCGCATATTCCATAGGTAATATTCTTTACATTCATATTTGAAATTCTTCTTTATTTGACCAAGGAAGCTATAACTTCTTTGTACAGTAATTCGCCGTTGCTAGTGAAATCACGAGCTCTATCTAAGACCAAAACATTTTTACAGCTCTTTGGAAGTAAATTTGTGAAATATTCCATATCAAATGGTTTCCACAATCTAATGTTAATAACACCTACTTTCTTATCTAATTTAGCAACAACAGCTTCAACAGTAAGAGCAGAACATCCCATAACGATTATAACAGTTTCAGCTTCGGGGTGGCCGGAATATTCCATTATTGAATATTTTCTTCCAGTGGCCTTGTGAATTTTTTCGAATACAGCCTATACATGTCCAGATACTTGATTATAATGATATTTTTGAGCTTCGAACGCTGGATAATACATTTCTGGGCCTAATCCGATACCACGACCATCTGGGTGGCTTGGGTCAACAATAGTTTCGCGCCATTTTGCAATTTTCTCATTGTTAACTAGTCCTTTAACAGTTTCATTGTCAATTGGTTAGAATGATTCAAACTGGTGAGAAACACGAAAACCTTCAAAGAAATGAATAAATGAAGCAGATGCTTCAACCGCAGATAAATGAGCAGCTAGTGACATATCATGAGTTTCCTATACATTTCTAGAACAAATAGCTGACATATTAGTATTTGAAACAGCATATATGTCAGAATGGTCACAGCTTAATGATGTGCTAGACATACCAACTGATCTGCAAGCCAAATGAATAACAGCAGGAACTTTAGATCCAGCCAAGAAATATAAGTTTGGTATCATTAACAAAAGACCTTATGATGATGTGAATGTAGCAGCGAGCGCACCTGATTTTGAGGCGCCATGTACACATGCAGCTGCACCTAATTCAGATTGAGTTTAATGAACAGTAACGACATTTCCAAAAGCATTCAATTGCTTTTAAGCTGAATATTGTTCAACCATTTCCGACATTGTTGATGAAGGTGTGATTGGGTAAATAGCTGCAACATCTATTAATTTATAAGCAATCATAGCAGCAGCCGTATTTCCATCAAGACAAAGATACTTTGACATTATTGGTTAAAAGAAGTGGTTAACCCAATGTTGAATAAATAAATCAAAATTTATCGTGACAATTTGTTGTATCGTCAAATGATTATGTTTGACTGCATTACCATTTGACAATGTATCACTATTTGATGGTAAAAAAACACACACAAATATATTCAGTTTAAAAGTAGTTCTAATATTATTGATAGAATAATGAAACTAAAAATTATTACAAAAATATATTACGGTTATATCTCACAAAAAGACTCTTGGATACACTACTCAGGAAAACTAGAAAGTCAATACATGATTACTGTACCCGTATAGATGTTTTAAGATTTCTCACGTAAAGACCTAACCTAATCTTATATAAGCATAAATTACATTAGAAATTGAAAGCTTATACGCGATTTTGCTTGGCTTTATACGCGAGTGTATCCAAGAGTCTATTCGTGAGATTTTACCGTGTATCATTATAGTTAATCTTTGACTTTGATTGAAATACCAATGTTAATATTAAATGGGAGTGTTTAAGTAACCATGTTAAGATAATAATAGATTCGTTTGAAAGAGACCTCGTTCATATAAAATCGCCAATAAGATTTCTTGGATGTATACCAAAATATCTTCTTGCTGGAAAATGTTAAGCTTTAGAGACTCTCAAAAATCAGTACCAATATGTTCCCCCACTGATAGTCAATTCAACGATAGTTGCTATTTCCTCGGTCTCCATCGATGGCATCGAATAGAATCTTGTTAATTCATCAATTGTATCCATAATTATATTATAGGCAGGATCAGACGTAAATATTGCTCAATTATTATGAAAATGATATTGATATATTTTACTAACAATATTTAAATTAAATTAATAATATTGAATCCACTCCACCGCGCTTAATGACCAAGAAGTTAAAATTCAAACTATTATGATCAACGACATAAGTTAAAACTAGGGGATTTTGTCACCAATAGAATTAATGACACGTAACCGGATATTTTGAAAATAAATATTTATATAAATATGGAATATATGTTTTACTCCAAAATGCAAAGTATAATCGGTGAATAAATATAACTTGATTACACTTAACTTTCCATTCGCTACCATTCGCATATTACATTCGTGATTTTGGCTGTAAAGTGTTGAAGTTTAGATTTGTGGACATAATAATCTAAAAATTAGAAATTTGTAATCTCAAAATTCGAAATACTGATTCAACACGCATTCAGGAACACAAAATCCGTTCAATTGATATGACTAACTTGATAGGGGAAGCTGCTTATGCATAGTTGACGGTTTTAACCTACCAGCATTGTTCAGAGTTTATTGTAATGTGTCGAATATTGTATTATTATATTTCCAAGAAATATACCTATTAAAAAAGATGTTAAATCACACATAGTAAATACATTAAAGCTGTTACATAAATGAGGAAGCAGAATCACTTAGATTGGAAAAAAGATGAAAACCATTTGAATTAACTGGAAATTCACTAACCACAAGAATTATTAAAATATAAAATGACTCACTTAACTGTAACCTTATCATCAGTACTAAGGCTCAATTCAATCATTCCATCTTCATCTCATAAATCATAACAATCCACAAATCCAAATTTAGTTACATCAAACTTATCTCAACATCATACCTCATCTTCTAGGATTGTCACTCTGAATAGCCTCCTCAGACAACCTAAGTTAGTTCGGCACTTGAACTAACATTGTTGACCTCGGAAGTTATCTTTGTAACTTCCTTCATCTTTGGGATGGCTGGTATGAATCTTGGGACTAGCGTATCAGCGGCAACGCGTAGTGCTTCTAAGTTTAGAGCAGGGAACAATGTCATAACTCTTTAATCAGTTTCTTCCTGTTCATGCTCATTTACTCTTGAAAGCGAAATCTCTGCAATATATTAACTGCATAAAATCTGTGTTTGTGTGTTGTTGATTTACAGAGTAAGTTCCATACGGAATTCTTCCTGTATTACAGATAGTGAAAGCAGGATTTCGTTCTAATTTATTTAAAAATTGACTTATTCTCTTCTTTCAGTACTAAACTGCCGTCTCGAGGAAGTAAGATATATATTGCATTGGCAGAAGAGTAGAAGTATATATATCCTTGTTTGGAAAGTACCTACCTGATTTGATTTTGAGATTTTTACTTACTATCTCATTTAGCTATATATCTACTCATATTTTTACTCACATCCTTTTTTATTAGATTTACCACCTCTATATTTAGTCTCCGAGCAGGGAGGAAAAGATCGAGGGTCGATCCCTCTGGGGTATCGATCTTTGGAGAGGCGGCGAGCCCCTGGACGTCGAGGAATATTAAAAAATTCGAATTAAGGAATTCTATTACACTGTTTTAATACTTGACATTTATCCTTTCTTTGAGATTTTTCTCACTCGCTCATGTTCCAAATCTTCAATTCTCGACGGTTACTCCGAACCCGTCCGATCCAGCGTTGCCTTAGGCTTCGCCTTCTTGTCTTGCTCCCGCACCCTCGAGGCCTGGCGGCGCTCGTAGTGCCCTTCTTCCGGTGGCGTGGCGGTCTCTCTTCTAACCATGTTTTATTGCGATTGTTTCATCGTGCAGAGCGTTGGTGATCAAACTGGTGTAACGCAGCTTGGCTTCTTCGTTAGCGCGCCACTTGCTCAGAAAAGAGTCTGTAATCTCTGGTAGATACTTGGTAAGCAAATAGGTAGAAAATAAAGCATACCGCTGTAAATTTAGAACTCAACCGAGGCAGGAGTTACAAAATGGAGTAACTTTAATTAATTCGGATAAGCCTCTCTGTGGAATTCTGGTCTAACTACAGAATTCAATTATAATATGACTCTATATAACCCTATTGAAGCAAGACCTGGGTTGGCTACAAATTGTAATTTATTCCACACCAAGGTTTTGAATATTTTGTTAATTCAAGCTAAAGTGTGGTTTGAGCTGCAAAGTCGGTCGTTGGAGCTTTATCATCTTACATTGTCAAGTATAAGATGGCAGAATATTATCTTTAAATATTCATTCTCTAGAATGACCAAAGTAATGTTGAGGTTGAGTTGAAACAGTCTCTGACCGATATAGTGCATAAAGATTGTCTATAGTGCCAGCTAACATCTACGGACATTTTGACTTGAATTATATTCAATTCGTAATCAAAGATTCGTAAATTATATTCATTGATGTGGAAGTAAATCAAGGTGCAAAACAGGGTAGGTGAAATATATTTTAATACAAGTATAAAGCAAGTAACACTATATTTTAAAACCAGTTTCACACCATCATTATAAAATATTTTTTCAATCTATAATTGCCTATACTGTATTGTTAGATAAACTATTTCTGATATTCCAGGAGCTTCTTCTAGGCTTTCGTTAAGATTGGCTTGGTTTCCTATTTTGCGTCAGTAATCGTTTTTTATTTTTTTTTGGACATAGTCGCGTTGACTCGTATGGAAGTGAAAAATATTTTTATTATTAATTTAATTTATTATTAAGTATTAATATGGTGTAATATTTTTCATCGCATGTTAATAATTAACGAGATATTAATATATAGTGTATCAAACCTCAATTTTAGAATTGATAGTAGAATTGCATTAAAAGCTAAATAATTAATTAATAGAACGTTGACATATATGCTAGTATAAAATTATATTGTAATACTCATAGTACCTTGTGTGCTTGATTTAGACTCATATTTAAATATTCAACAAATTACCCGCAAACTATATTATTTAACGGCCTTTGAAAGAATGTGCGATTTGTGTTAATATTAATTGTCAATATACGGTCAGTATAAAAACAAATTCCCAAAACAATATAACTGTACGTTAATTAGCTATAATTTTGTTTTTCATTTTGTAATTTAGAAATGGAAAGCGGTTGGTTATGACGACTAATAAGTATATTATTATTAATGTTTGTCATATCAAATTAAAGCGCAATAAATAGTTTCCCGATATTGCGCATATTTAAGAACCCGACAAATACAAGTAAAATTTGGATATCGATCGAAACTGGTATTGTCATTGCATAATAATACTAGTTACATATAGCGATATATTTTAGTTAATTCGCATTCAAAACTAAATACTTAATATTTGCGCCACAAAAAGAATTTAGTGTAAGAATAAATAAAGTAACATTATTATTAATAAAATGTAATATATAATACATGTATAACATATATTTTTCAAAATATTAAATCAGTTCTTAAACTTGCTCTGAATAGCACCATAATTTATTATTCATTAATAAACAGACAGTTTTGAGAACCAATACATATAAGCACGTTATATGTATTACGAATTTTATTCTCTAATTATTTTCCATTTCCAACAGAACAGACAAAGAATAATAAATGATTCAAATGACATTTCATAAATATATTTAATAATGTGTTATTCGACTTGAAAAGCTAAATTTAGTTATGTAACCTTGTGATGAAATATTTGATAATTTATTGTTGATATTCCACTGTATGTGTATAAAATATTATAAATATACGTTCACTCAAAAACTTCTTAATAACCAATTTAATAATCATTAAAATTAGGGTGATTTTTGATTGGAGAAAAATCAGAAATTTCATTCCCGTCTAAACAAAGAGTTGTTAGATTCACTAGATTTTTCAGTTCGTCTATGCAACTTATTCTATTAAAACGCAAGTCAAGAATCCTTAGTTAAATTAAATTTTCAATATAGTCAAAAGTTTAACCCAAACCAAAATAAGTATAATTGATTTATAATTCCACAAGATGTTTCCAGTTCTTAATTCCTTGCATATCTATATACTCGCATACATCATGAATTCCAATTTGAAGAACTTTTACATTTATAAAACCACTTAAATTAATATTTGGACAACCTTGAATAAACAATTTTTATATATTAAATGTATTTATGAAAGAAATATCTTCAACTTCTGTGTTATCTGAAAAAGATAATTATTTAAACTCCTCGATTTCAGTTTTAAATTGTTGATTAATTTGGTTTAGTTCATCAGTGAGTCTTTTAAGATTTTTAAGATCACATTCTATTCTACAATTTCTGCCTATCTATAAGTCATAATATATTATTATGTGACTATTATTATATTTTGAACACATATTCGAAATTTATTTCATTTATAATTTGGAAACATTAAAAACTGTTGTCCAAGCTTTGGGTTTAATAGCGTTTTCATATTTAGAAATCATTTTTTGATCATAAATTTTCAATTCGTTCAATAAATGAGTTTGCTCTATTTAAAACAGTTCCGCTCCAAATCGGTTAAGTATATCGTTCTCACTTGGTCTTTTCTAATCCTTTAATTAATTTTTGTAATCATCCTTCCACTTATTATAATTTTTATGTTGTTTTAAAGCTTCAGTGTGATAAATTTTGTTATAACGCAAAGATAAATATTCAAGTTCTTTTATTTTTGTGATAAAATCGACTTCAAGTAGGCTATTTGATTATAGATTTAAAGATTTCAACTTTTCTAAAGTACCAAGAAGAGTTGCATCAATTAATTAGTTATTATTTAAAGAAAGTTTTTACAGTGACATCATATACTAAATTCCATCTACTTTGAGAAGTTTATTATTACTTGCATCTAAACTTGTCAATTATACAAGAGTTTATAAACATTATAAATCTTCAAAACTGTTTTCACATATATAAAGAGTTTCTAAATTTGTTAAATGAGCTAAAAGGGAAGCATTTTAAAGTTTATTTTTACTTAAATTTAGTTCTATCAATTAAACCATCTACTGAATCCCATCCAACTTTGTTAATTCACTATCTATTACATGGAGAGTAGTAATGTTACAAAAATAATCAAATGTTACGTTTAAACACTATTTGAGAGATAATTTTGTTAATTTTAAGTGATTCACAAAGTTTATAGATCGAATTTTATTATTGTATTGTATCTAAAGACTTCCGTTTTCAATTTTCTTCTTATACATTAATATTTGAGCTTGATCAACTTTTCTCTTTTCAGATGAATTATTATTGTTGTACTTATCTAACTCTCTATTTATTAGTTCTTAAGTTGCATTTTGCCCAATATAACTTTTGATGTCATTAATACTGGCTACATTTTACTTTGAGATCCACATCGGATTGTAACTTACATGATTAAATAAAGCTGTGAAATCGTTTATAATATTGTTATCTACGAAAAGCTTAACTATTTGTGTCCAGAAACCGACTACGTTAAGTTCAAGCAGTTTGTTGTTTTTTGCCTCCATTGTTCTTAAATTAACCAGTTTATACAAACAATCAAGTCTAGTTATATTATTATCATTTAAAAACAGTTCTTTGATATATATCAAATTTTCCAGTTGTAAAACATTTGTTAAATTATTTGAAGATAAATTAACTGAGACTAAGTGCTTTACTATCTCTAGCCCATTAATTTATGTTAGTCTACAACTGTTAATTTATACTTTCGTTAATTTTGTAGGAATGTTACATGTCTCTACGCTTTAACAGTTGTTTATAACTAGAATAGTGATATTCTTTTTCAAATTGTTGTTAGCATATTCTATAAAACCTAAATCGCATAAATTATTGTCATCGTGAATATTAAGCTCTTATTTTTTTATGAACCCATCGTATTTTGCGGCATTTTCAAGTTGAAGCTTTTCAAGTTTCAGTTAATTCATTAAATCTTATACCATTTTATCGTTTCTATTATCACCGAGAAAATATTCGTAATCTGTTATTTCCGCTTAATCTTGCTCTGACATCCATGAGTCATTATAGTTTTTATGTTATTTCAACAAATTAATATCCATAATCATGTTTCCATTAAGTAACACTATTTTTAATTTTGGTAGTCTTAACTGTTTAACAGTTAACAGCTTATTATTCTCGATGTCCAAATGTTCTAGAACCTTCAACTCTGATATCCAGTTATCAATATTAGCGATTACGTTATCTTTAAGTATCAGTATTTTGAGTCGTATCAGCTCACCTATTTCAGAAACAAACCTCAATGAATTACAGCTTAAATCCAAACTGACAAGTTGAGAGATCTGATCTAAATAATCTACTTTGGTCAACTTGCACTTAAATACAATTAATTATTTCGCTAATTTAGGATATAGTTCAAAACTTATATTTAAGCAATTTATAACGCTTAAAGTATTTTTTACTTTCAACTAATCAGCAAAAGCTACACTTACTATTTTATCATCATTTTATATTTCTAATGATTCGTTTATAACGTTCTTCTTGTACTTTATTATCATATCTGAGCTATAGTGTGACTATTTTTTATAATGTAAAAGTTCTATTTTTTTCTAAGCCAAATCTTCATCGTTACAATTAAAAAACTCTTAAATTTCTTAATCCGTAGGATTATCTTATTCTGATATCCAATTTGAGCTGCTATTTATATGTTTATATAATACATCCAAGTCTTAAATTACATTTTAATTTGTTCTTATGTCAATTAGTTACTTCATTAACAAGCTTACTTTTATTGACAATATTCTATTATTTGTTATATTAAAGTAAACTAGATTTGTCAATTTATTTAAACCATTTATATTAATAATCTGGTTATTTGCAATATTAAGTTGTTCCAATGATTAACAATCTTTAAATTCGTCAACGTTTTACAGTTAGTTAAAACTTACATCTAAAATTTTGAGTAACTTCAGATTGGCTAATTAATTAGTCTTTTACAGTCTGTTTTCACTTATGTCCAAGTATTCAAGTAGGTTTAGTTTATTGACTTAACACATTATGTTGAGATTATTTTGAGCCAAATCTAGTGATTTTAAACTACTTATTTCTTCTAAAACAAATATTTAATTTTCTATTCTATGCAAGCTGTTGTTTCTGAGTATTAATGTTTCAAGTTATTGGAATTTTTCTAATCCTTGTAAACTTTATAGGTTTGAAACACAAACTTATAAGTGTTTCAATTTTATTGGTACTTCTGTAAAGTTAACATAATGACACTAATTCAGTTACAGTTTTGTAATATTCAAGTAATCGAAAAAACTTATACTTGTCAACTGTTAGTCATCGATAATAAGTAAACTCCCGTTTATTGCTTTGTCTTTGTATCTGATTAACATCGTTGCAATGTATTTCCATGGCTCACACTCGCTTAATAATTTGTCTACTTATTCGGCACAAATATTCAAGAGCTGCATTAATTATTAATTTAGAATGTGTTTTTATGTTGCGAGCCAATTAGCACTAAAGTTTTGATGAGTTATAATTGGTTTTAAAAACTGAACTAGGTTGTTTTCGAATTCAAGTTCAATTAATTTGGGCAGACTTTGAACCAGATCTAGCTTTATAATTTAATTATTATTAAGTTTTAGTACAGTTATTTTGTTACAAGTTGATAAAATGGCTACATCTGTCAAGAGATTTCCAGACAAATCTACGTACTCTAAATTTAAACCTTATAGACCAGATAAGGAGTCCAAGAAATTGTTACTTAAATCTAAGTGAGTAACCAACATATGGAACTTTAAACCCTAACACGAATACAAAGAGCAATTTGAAAAAATAAGTGAAATCGACTGTGTTGGCACTTTATTCAATTGAAGTAAAGGAATATTTTTACCTTCAAAGTGATTAGAGTTTTGAACTTCAATATCCGTGAACTGTGTTGATTCCGTTATGTAGCAGCATTTTTACTTCAAATCCTTCATTGATGGAAGTGGTAATTAATCATTTTTATTATGGTGATAGTTAAAACGAGTTTATATTTTCAAAATATTATTTTGTCCCATCTATTTTTTTGCAGTTAACAATAGAGTGCCGGTAGCACATTTTGGGGAAAACTTTTGTTTCAGAATGACTTTATATTATACTATCATATAGGGCTGGTTCATACTAGTATTTTTTGTGGAAACCATTACCACTTCAAATGCCAATGAAAAGAGTTATTCACTGATTTTTGTTAGGCTACTAGTGAACTACTATAGATCAACTATTCTCATGATAAATACTAGAACTAACATATCCAATGATACAAAGTACATATAAGGTCTAAATATACAAAGTAACCTTGGAGCCTAGTTCCATATTTTGAATTGTGCAAAACTTAATCTGGTCCAAACGGGAACGTAATAATAATTATATCTTGAATAACAGGATTTTAGCTCAATTCTCAATCTTTAAAGATATTCTCGTTTATATTAATAATTCTGTTATAGTAGGAAAGAGGGAATAAATAATTTTATTATACTGGAATAATTGATATAGTAGCTTCTTAATTTAGAAAATAATAACATAGCTGATTGAAAGTTGCCACTTCGTTCTATTATTTAAGATAATGAATTCAACAAATCTTAAATAATTTATGGTAGGTACAATAATAACAAATTGAATAGTATAGGTCATCAACATAATAATAAACATATTACAAGTTTCCATTTAATCCTACTGCTTGAATTATAAATACTCAATTTTGAAAATAGGATCTAATGTATATAAATGTATAGCTTTAATAAGCTGGTGGTATTCTTAGAACTACAACTAATACATAATAACAATACAAGAGCAACAATAAAATTCATCTCAAAGATCCTATAAAAGTTAACTTCAAATTTTTGTAAACTTGACTTAAACATTCCATATCCAGTACTGGTGATATTATAATAAATATCAACTAATGACTTATAATAATTTAGATTCCAGGTTGAATTGATAAAATCTGGTAGATGTCGATTCTTAACTGTAACAGGTAAGTTTGAGTTCAATTATAAATTTTGACTTATAAAGTGGGGTTCGATAAGTAGAAGTATATATGATACAAAAATTGATGGACATCCTTAGTGCTACCAATTAACTTAGTTTCTATATTATGTAAAATTATGGATTTGAAACTTCCACAATAAATTTGATATGGAGGTATTCTTCGATAATTATGACATACTAACTTGGACTAGTAGTAATATAAATTTGTTCTCCTAGATTAACTTTACTCATTGTTTTAAAAAGTAGTACTAATTGTAGAAATTCACTGTACAGCTGTACAAGAAAAGTAAATATTATTTTCCTCAACCTTTGTAGAACAATATAAGACAAGTTTACTAATATTGTTATGATAATAGATCTGCATAATATTGATTATAGTAAGAGTTATTCATTTTTTCTTGAGCATAAAAATTATGTTAGAATAAAGTAGGAAAGATAGTGGAGTATAAAATTATAGTATAATATCACTAATAGACTTACTTTTAATTACTAATTATAATCTGAGTTGCACTCTACCTTTACCAGAAAATCACTTGAAATATTAGCAGACTTATAAATTTTTCCAAAGATGTGAAATGGACTAAGAAAACAATTTATGTTCTTCAACAAATACTTAATTATAATAGTTAGCATTAGTCCTCGACACGCTGTGTGTAGTGAGATATTAATATTTTTTCTATAACTTGAGTAGTGTGAAAATACAAGAAAAAAGTCAACGGAAAAAATGATAGTGAATATATACGTATATATGTAATTTTAATATAATTCAAATCCAAGACAATTTTTGGTCACAGCGGAGCCACTCGGCACTCTATTGTTAATATTCTGTGAATTTCAATTACATGACTCCAATTGGTTGGTTTTTATTGTTCTCTTACATTGAATTAATCAAAGTTATGGTGTTTTTTGATGATAAACAATTAGAAATTTGTAATCTCAAAATTCGAAATACTGATTCAACACGCATTCAGGAACACAAAATCCGTTCAATTGATATGACTAACTTGATAGGGGAAGCTGCTTATGCATAGTTGACGGTTTTAACCTACCAGCATTGTTCAGAGTTTATTGTAATGTGTCGAATATTGTATTATTATATTTCCAAGAAATATACCTATTAAAAAAGATGTTAAATCACACATAGTAAATACATTAAAGCTGTTACATAAATGAGGAAGCAGAATCACTTAGATTGGAAAAAAGATGAAAACCATTTGAATTAACTGGAAATTCACTAACCACAAGAATTATTAAAATATAAAATGACTCACTTAACTGTAACCTTATCATCAGTACTAAGGCTCAATTCAATCATTCCATCTTCATCTCATAAATCATAACAATCCACAAATCCAAATTTAGTTACATCAAACTTATCTCAACATCATACCTCATCTTCTAGGATTGTCACTCTGATTAGCCTCCTCAGACAACCTAAGTTAGTTCGGCACTTGAACTAACATTGTTGACCTCGGAAGTTATCTTTGTAACTTCCTTCATCTTTGGGATGGCTGGTATGAATCTTGGGACTAGCGTATCAGCGGCAACGCGTAGTGCTTCTAAGTTTAGAGCAGGGAACAATGTCATAACTCTTTAATCAGTTTCTTCCTGTTCATGCTCATTTACTCTTGAAAGCGAAATCTCTGCAATATATTAACTGCATAAAATCTGTGTTTGTGTGTTGTTGATTTACAGAGTAAGTTCCATACGGAATTCTTCCTGTATTACAGATAGTGAAAGCAGGATTTCGTTCTAATTTATTTAATAATTGACTTATTCTATCCTTTCAGTACTATGTGTGGGGCTGATACCACATATGGTGTCAACGGCTGGGCAGGTATATCCGGCTTTCGTTTCGGCTTTTATTTCTTAGGCTTCTTTGATTTCGGTTTTACCTTTTCTGACTTTTTCTGAATCGTCGCTTGTACATTTGATTACGTCGTCTACCTTACTGTTGTACTTTTTCCTCAACTATTTCTCCAAATAAATAGCAAACCCAACATGCACCTTAATGTGTATTTCATTTATGACCTGCTTTTTCATGTCCTGCTTTTGCATTGCATCCACACAATTCACATACTTTAGGCATACAAACATCATACTTACCAAACACCAGATCTATTAAATGCTAAATAGATTCATTGGGAAGCATCCCATAACCCATTATATCCGACTTTTGGGACTGTATCATCAATCGTATTCTGCTATATCTCTTTCGCGCGCATCTTTCCTTTCTTCTCCTTGAAGTACTTCTTCGCAACCTCTGTTTGTAAATCAAAACCTACTTTGTGTGTAGGTGCATGATTTTTCGTTTTACTTTTCGTTTTTACAAACTGCTTTGTCCTTGAAGCCACATTTTCATCATGAGCTAAATACTAAAATTGAAAAAGTTTGAAATAGTGTTATAACCTTCATGACGCTACTTAGAATAAGTTTCTGTGTTTTAAATTCTATACAGATCAATTTGGTCAACAAGCGATTCTAAAAATATTTACAAAGTTGAACATTCTTTTCAGAGGAGTGCGACTTTAAATAGATCCTACGGATGGCCTTTATTATTAATATTAATGTATAAAATTATATAAAATTATAATATATATTTCACTCCATCGAGATGATACAAATATAAAAATACTAATTAATTATATTATTATAACCAAAAAATCACATGCGTTTTCGATCATTATTATCAATATCATTATTATCAATATTTGTCTTCTGTAAAATTTTAGCAAGGTATTTTTTAATCATTTCGCTAGAATTTCAACCAATTTCTTTCTTATGTTTATTGGCACATTTATGCACTTCAATTAATCGTTATTCTCCTTCTGACACTTAATTTAAAGACTCTTGAACTACTTTAGTAATTATTGAATGTAACAATATAAAATTGAGTGAAATTAGAAAAACGTATGTAAATATGGCCTATGATACTTAATTCGCTCACTGTCTTCATAATTTCGTATATTTTGTTGTTATTAGATATTTTAACATTATCAATGTGAGTTAATGTGTTATATCTAAAGTTACCTTGATAAAACACCGCGTATAGTTCACATTTAGTGCAAATTTATGAGTTGTTGATTTAATCAATGCTATCTTATTGCGCAATCATTTAAAATATATTTGGGTTAATTTTTCGTTCGTGAAGTGGTACTTTCATTCAAAATTAATTACTATATTTTTGATTATATAAATAATTTAATTAATCCGTACAATCTATTTAAAGTCGCACACCTCTTCTTTTCAAGCAAATGCAGAAATAATATAGTGAACTATCTTTCATATATTTTTTTATTTATCTAAAACTCAATACAATGATCTGTATGAGGAAACTCTACGTTTGCTACAGGTAAATTTAATTCAATTTTCTCTGTTAATTAGAATGCATCAATAAATTAAATTGAATTCCAATACAAACAATATTCTTCTTATATGAAATAATGCATTCTATTCGATTATTCTATTGCCATAGTTTGAAGTCAGAAAATTCGTCTCAAGCTAATTTTTCTCCAATTCATTTGAATATTTTTGCGCTTAGATTCGAAAATCTATTTTGCCCAATCTATTGTTAACGTACGACTAGACCTCGTTGTGAAATAATATTGAAAATTTGCATCGTCTCACTTGGTTGATTAAGCTGTTTATTATTTGCATTTTAAACTAAAATTTTTTGAATATAAATATTTATAACAATATTTCAACTTAGGTTTGATTTATGCTTGCTTAACCGTAGTTTACATAATTATAAGCAAGTTTTAATGTTGATCCATTGTCCTATTTAATTTTTCATAATATCTCAGTGGAGGAGTGGACATTAATTTAAATAACTCAAAAGATAATAAAAAGCAAAATTGAAAAAGAAAAATAATAGTAATATCGTGTCGTTCAATTCTTCAGTACATATGTTTTACTAATCATATCATCATGCATACTAGCGTAATTTAATCCAGGTAGTATCATTGACAGACCACCAATACATTTATATGCGCTCATAAAGGAAATTAGCTCCTCTGTAGCTGCACCTGATTGTATTATTTGCTCCATGTGGTTTGCCAGAAGCTAATCAATTTCATTGTATAGCTTGATCGTTTGTGCATTATTCTTCGCAACGTCAATTAAGGGCGCGTAGTTTGCTGCGGTCACAACCGTCTATCCAAACATAATCAATTTGTACTTCGTCGCAATAGTCAAGTGTGTAAATCCATTAACTTTTAACATAACTTTCTTCACCACCTATTCAGCAAGTGGTTTCGCAGTTTTACCAAATTCCTATCCAAGGAATGATATAATTCCCGTCTTACTAAACAGCTAATCATCAGTACTTTAACATATTTCTTTGCTTAGCGTCAGCTTCAGCTCCTCAAACAAAATAATAGTTTCATCAATCGCTCTTTGCGTATATCCTGGCACCGTTATCATACAAAAATCATCAGTATACATTATTACTTATTTGATCTTATTTGTATCTGATTCCGTTCGCTTTTGCATTATTTGTTTTTTCAAGCAGTTAGTTAACCACACTACAGAACAAAATCATAGATAAACTATCTCCAATTTTCGTTCCTATCTGAGTAGTTTTAAACTCATTCGCCCACGATCCCCTCAATTAATTCATGACGTATCTCTGTTCCACATTCGATATCCCATTCAAATTCATTGTGTTCACAATCTCATTGTGACCAACCGATGGGAATGCTGCTTAAACATCAAATGTAGTGGCTACCAGACCGCATCTGATAGCTTCAGCTACATTGTATTAAAATATATATTATTTTTACTTGGCTGGTAAAATATCTAGTATATATTTATATAATGCGTTTAGATGTTTTTTTGGATTGTTGCTGTTGAGTGAGTCATGTTATTATAGAAATACATATTAATTTTGTTGTCAATATTAATGTATGGCGCATTTGGAAGGAATTAATTCCTATCCTAACTCAATTCTTGACCTAATTTTCTCCTGTCTTTAGCAAAAATCTAATCTTTTGGGATTCGCTTACTAAATTCCCCATGTAGTACAATATAAATATAAAAGCCGAATATCGTCGTTCAATTATTTTCTACAACAAAGCATTTACATGTATTTTTCATTTTAAATGTCAATATTTTATTAATATAAAGCTAAATATTTTCAAGTAATTCCACTTTAATTAACGACATTTATATAATTATTGTAAAACATTTTGAAACAGATTTTAAGATTAACTAATAACCTAAAATTGAAACATCATATACTAATCAAATATTTGTTGACGAAAAACACTTTGAAAAGAATAATTAAAAGTTATATTTAATTAGTTATAAAATAGTGAAATACCTTTAAATAATGATGTTGATAACATTTAATCAAAATTTGCATAACTTTTTGAATATAGACATATTTTAAGGATGAAATATCAGAGTAGTTTACTAATATAACTGCTGAAAATTAATACTTAGAAATATATGTTTAAATCGAGAAATATACAAAAATAATCAATATTGTTACAATTGTGAAGCATATATGCACTATAATGTTAATATTATTTATCTTTTATTTACATAAATCTATTCAAAAGTTTTGGAGTTTGTGGTGTGAAATGATTGATATGTCATACAAATACAATGATTTGCAATATTGATCATATTTACACTATTTTTACAATATTCATTTCAATGTGATATTTTGTTATATTTATCTATTAACAAGTAAAATATAAATTAATTTCACATCAATTCTATTATTAAGAATATGCATATTTTGATAAATATTAAAGGTACTTACATCCATATCTGAACGGTCTACGTTAATTGCTATATTAGTACCTGTAAATACTATTTAACTGTGGCGTATCAGTGCAAAATCGTCATTGAAAGTTATAATAGCCAACTATAGATTTATTCAAACGCATGATATCAGTTTCGTAGTTTTTCCTTATTTATATAGCTATTAGTTATTAAGTCTGTTAAAATTCTGCATCTACAGCTTGTTTCCGAGTTATATTATACAATCTAGTTTCTTTGAGGTGGAAATACCCCGAAACGGATTTGAGCGCAAAAATATGAAGTGTAAAATATATCATTGCAATTATAGAGCACTTATACAATATAAATCACTGGTTTCAACTAAATTTTCAATCCCTCTCATGACTTTTCACACCAAACCCGTTTTAGCCACTCCTTTTCAGGGGTGCGCCATACATCAATATTATTTTAATTTATTTTATTCTTATATTTTGAAGATTATTATATTATCTATTGATACCACATCCAATGTCAACTAAGACAAGTGAAGAAATAAGACTTCGTTGTATATAATAAATAGTTGACAAATATTCTTCATCTAAAAAAGCCCAAAATTCATCAAACGATGAATTAGAAGTAGCAGCAATACAATAAGCATTATCAAATAAGAGATAACATCTTAATTAAAAACAAGAAAAAATAGCTCAAAAATTTTTGTTAGATTATTATACAAATCAATTTATGATAATATATCAGCAAATTAATGATTACTCATCAGCGCTAAAATAAATAATCGAAAAATCTAATATTAACCTGTATTTAAAATAGGACCATTTTGTTAACGCTTGCTATCAAAAATATAATAATTTTAACAAAATAAACAATATTAGTGATTATAGTGCAACTTTTGACAATGAAAATACTGTAGATTATAAATTATCAGAGAGCATATGTTCATAATCGGATTCAATGTTAATCACTACTGCTGCATCTTAATTACTAAAGACCTAATCAATAACTGACTAGAAATTAACAACATCATTTTTATCTATTACAAATTACATTGATTCATCAAATATGAATAAAGAAATAACAGATATTGATTCTGAAATAACAGAAGTAAGAGAATTCAAAAATTTAATCAATACATAGTATGATAGAAGATCTACGATAAAGAATTCTACCAATGATGAAAAAACAGAGTTTTGTTCAGATAAAGTTGTTTTATGCAAGGAAGCTGTTGCACTTATTCCAGAACTTGTAAAATCATATGCTATGTGGCTCAATAAATGATATTTGTTTGTTTTTAAACAGGTTTTATTTTCATTGTACTATTACATCAATTTTACAGTATAACAAGAAAAATATAAAGTAAATCCACTTCACTCACTCCGCTAAATGGGTGTGTTCTTTTCAAAAGTAATATCCAGACTATTTGGTAAAAAATCAGCGAGAATCGTTATGGTTGGTTTAGATGCCGCCGGTAAGACCACAATTCTTCACAAGTTGGCTTATAACGAAAATATTGAAACTGTCCCTACAATCGGATTTACCTTACAATAAGTTACATAGGGTAAGTTATAATTTGACGTTTGGGATATTGGCGGTTAAGAAGAATTAAGACATCTTTGGAAGCACTATTACAGAAACTCAGATGCTTTAGTGTTTGTTGTCGACTCTGCCGATACTCAAGTTGCTAGAAAGTCTGAAGCTAAGATCGCTTTAGAAGGAGCTTTGCAGTCTGAAGATCTCAAGGGTGTCCCACTCCTTGTTTTAGCAAATAAGTAAGATCTCACTGGTGCCATGAAAAAGGAAGTTATCGCCGAGTTTTTAGGCCTAAGTTTATTGCAAGATAGACAATGGTTCGTCTAGGAATGTTCAGCTGTCACCGGTAAAGGTTTAGTTGACGGTTTGTAGTGGTTGAGCGACGCTGTCCAAACTAACTGGACTCAAAACGGACAAAAGAAATGAGATTGAACATTATTGAACGTATATTTATTATAATATAATAATATAATAATCCGAGAACATGAAACATTCTTTTTAAACTATTTAATTTTGTTTTTTGGAGAATTCTTGAACAATATATATGTAATATACTTATAATATTATTGTGTACCAAGCGTTAATATTATGAAATATAATATAATATGAAATATAATATTATGAAATATACAGGTAAAGAATTCAGTTTATGATAAGCCCTGTCATATCCCGCACCTGTCATATCCAGTTAAAGAAGAAAATATTGTATCAAATATATAATTAATCCTTGTTTGAAGCAATATCAGACGTGTGAACAAATATTTAGTATATTTCATTATTTTTAAGGAGATTCTTTATAACTTAATTATATTACAAATTATTCCACACCACCCTCTATATGTCTTAGCAAGCCAACATAATCGCTTTTCAGTAGGTTACTGGCGCCTCATCATCCCAAGCTCGTAGATTTTTGGATATTTCAAATAATAATTTAGATAACGCAGTTATATTTTTCTTTGAATCAGGAGAATAGCCAGAACCAGAGCGTGTTACTCCAAAAGGCCCTCCAAATGCATTGCCTAACATACCATAACAACCTGTCTAATAACCAGCACCACCATAAAAAGAAGAAAAAAGAGGGTTCTTTGGTGTAAAGAAAGACGTGAAGGAACCTTAAGTATAACCTTAACAACCAGCTTAAAAGCCACAACCGTAATAACCAAAGCCCCAGTAAGAACAATCAAACTTCTAAACGTTTAAACCAATTAATAACGCTGGAGAATAGATTTTTAATGATGGTGGTGTTAAGGAAGGTGGATCTGGAACAGCTTTAATTAGACCAAAAGGAGATTTTAACGTTAAAATAGACGTGTATACAAATGGATTTGTACTGAACAAAAAATTCTTTTCGTTTGAAGACTAATAAAATTTAAAATATATGCAAGAGCTTATGACAAGTAAGAGCATTCCTGAAGCAATATTTAATGTATTCCCAGCCAATGAAAGACCGACTAAGAATTAATAAATCAAGGCCGATGTAGATTAACATTAAACTGATTATAATGAAGTCGTTGAAGAATAAAAAGTCTAACAATATACTTTTAATGCAAATGAAAAAGGAAGAAACCTTGGTGGTACTGTGAAGGCTATCACATCAACTAATGCTGTTGCAACTCCTGTAAATACTAACTTCACTATGCCAAAAACAGACGAAAAGAACTGTGTATAAGTCAGAGTTAAGGCTGATTAAGCATTTACTATTAAATGCTCTAAAACTAATACACTTAATGAATTAGCTGCTGCTATTAAAAGCAATGGAGGTTAAGTTGATCCAAGTAAGTGTATATTCAGACTTTAAACTGGTCAAGAATTTGATATGAAGATGACTGTTGAAAAAGCAGGAATTGCCTAGAAATGTGTGCTTGCAATTCATAAGTGAGCTATATAATATTATCATTTTTAATTTATAATTTCCACACCACAACCATAAAATGGAGTTTTCTGCTTTTTATCAAAATTAACGGATGACATTAAAAATGGACATAAATGTATCAACGCACACTTAGGTAGTAATAACTTGTTAAGAAGATCCGTTCCTTATGTTTGAAAACGAGTTTTCTCAAGAAACCATAAATGAATATATAAAATCTAATTTCGAGGACCAACCCAGTTATTCGATAATCAAGAAGACAATTTTTGAGTCGTTGATTCCAAATCTTTCGGATGTGTAGAGTTTCAATTAATTGAAGGATGTGAAGTAAGGCGATATTTGTATTTTGGTGAAAACCGATAGCGATTGCAAACTTGATTTTGTAACCTTGCGTTGTGGTTAGAAAATTTAGCTTCTTTCAATTCGTTTGTAGAAAGCCCAAGCCGCTCAGATTTCAAGTTAAATTTACAGTCGTTATCAGTTACTGCAGCAGGATTATTAGAACATGCAAACGTAGTTAAACCAGAAAATATCAACTTTCATTGCCCAGGACAAGCAAAGCACAACTAAAATACAAGCCCTGGAAGCAAAAATTGAAACCTTGCAGAAGTAAGCCATTGATCACCAGTTATCCCTCCAATAAAACGAGTAGAAGCTAAAAATGTTCGAAAAAATTGAGGAGCAGCTCATTGAGCAGTAAAAAGTAAACATTGAGCTGAAGTCTTCGGCCGAACGTCAACAAACTGATTTCCAAGAGCAAAAGGAACGACTGAACACTAAAATAAAGGAGCTTGAACAAACAATTCACATCTACCAAAAGCAATAAACGCAACAATAATTCCTTCCCAGCTCACCTCAGGCGTACAAGGAACGGGTAAGTAACACAGAGCAAATAATGCAAAAATACGAACAGGTAACCGAATAAAAGCACCATAAATTCGACTCCGGGTAACTATCTGTCACTCAACTGCAAAGAAGCTACGAAAATATGCAAAGGTAACCAACACCAGTTCAAGTGTAAGTATAGTAAGCGGTACCGTTAAGAGCAGACGTTTCCAATTAATACAGCCAATACGTAAAAGCATCACAACTGAGCAACCAATAACTATAATAATAATTTGTCCCACAATAACGATAAATACCGAACTACGACTCACGAGTACAATAATCGCAGTACACACCACTAGCTGACAACCCAGTCATGCAAAGACTTAGAAACCTCGACGGAAGAGGAAGTGTTGAAAGCGTAATGCAGAAATACTCGCAATTTTTGAAATGAATGAAAATATATTAACATAATCTCACATATAACGTATTTTATCGCTAGAAAGATTCCATAATAACAACGCTAATAACAATAGAACAACATTGGCTACTGCTGATATATAGAAACAAGAATTCTTTCTTCTAGCTGTTAAACCTACTACTTAGTCTTCTTTATGAATTACCAAGAAATTTGGCTAATACTAATATTTTTACAATTTTACTGAAATATCCTAATGTAGTTTTTAGTATTTTGCTATTTATTCGTCTATTTCTTTGATCTCTTGTGCTAGTTATACATTTTATTTGTGTACTATTTCAATGTGTGACTAATCTTCATAAATTTTATCGTCAGTCATTTTTTGAAAAATTGAAATGGAGATTACAACTCCATAAAATATATAATTCGCAAATTAATAATTTCACTTCACTTCTTTTGTGTTCACATGTCTTATACCTAACTCACCCAGGAAGATGTTACCAAGCTTATCATTGCCAACGCCCACATCGGTCACCGTGGTATGGAAAAATCCATGCAATACTACGTTTTCGGTCGTTAAAAGGATGGCGTCTATATCTTCAACATCGAAAAGACCTTCGCCAAGCTCCAACTTGCTGCCCGTCTCATCGCCACCATCAAGAACCCATAAGACATCGTCGTCATCGGTGCTCGTGAAGAATCCGCTCGTGCCATCAACAAGTACTGCCGCCACACCGGTTCTTTCGGTATCGTCGGCCGTTACATGCCAGGTACATTCACCAACAGATAAGCCCCAACTTTCAGAGAACCATAACTCATCATCGTCAATGACCCATCTGTTGATCACCAAGCCCTCCTCGAATCTGCTTATGCTAACATCCCAGTCGTCGCTTTCTGCAACTCTGACTCCAAGCTCACCTATGTCGATATCGCCATCCCATGCAACAACAAGGGTAAGCGTTCCGTCGGTCTCATGTACTGGATGCTCTGCCGTGAAGTCTTGAGAATGAAGGGTGCCATCAAGCGTGAAGACGCTTGGGAGATGGCTGATACCTTCATCCAACTTACCGAAGAAGACATCAAGAAGATGGAAAACGGTGAAGAAGAAGAGGAAGTCGAAAAGAAGCCAGAAGTCAAGAAACAAGCCAAGGCTGATTTCGAAGATTCTGACCCATTCGCTCAGTGATTTACTAATTTTATTGTCATTAATATCATTTTATTTTAAATAGTAATCGAAACTTAGGTGATAAAATGAAAATATTAATAAGTTATTAATAGTTATTATTAGTGTTATTAATAGTTAAAATTAAGCAGCAGTTAATATTTTTATAAAGCCAGCAATATATGTAAATACCACTTCACTTCACAAATATGAATTCTTTGTAGGTGCCAGCGTAAGAAAATTGGTGGATGACTGATGGTTCGTATCACAATACAAATCCAATTGATGCTTTGGATTATAAGTAGGATTAGATCCCAAAATCATTATATAGTAAATAGCCATTTTAAGATATAGAAAAACCAAAACCAGTCTATATTTCAAATAATTTGGCTTAATATATGAAAGATATCGTTCCCATTGATAAAATGTGTTTATTTTAGCCTATTATTAAAGATACACCAGATGTGCCAATGGATATAAAAATGGAGCCAACTGCTGATTATCCTCATTACAATCCAAACGACAACAGTACGATGGATTCTCACATGACAGATGAGTCATTCACTGGGTAGCCCAGTGAGCAGGATCCCTAAACATAGGAGTTAATTACGGAAGTAGATGCGCATTTGAAGTATTTGCGGGATCGTTTGTCTCGTTTGAACAACTTTGATCCGGAGGTAGTGTTATAGAAGAAGCGGTAGATGACAACGAAGCCTGCGCCGTAGTTTGCGAGCTATAAAACAGCTGAGTCGTACACGAAGCATTAAACGGTTGATTAGATTGAGAATTTGAATCATCAGTTGGTGTCCAATTTGATGAACAAGGAGCCTTCGCTGTACGAGCTTTCGGTGAAGAAGGTTAATTTGCAGTTGAAGGAGGTTGATCGCACGGCCGGTGGAGCGCACACGAAGATGATCAAGCGCAACGCGGCCCCGTTCAGAAAGCAGGGCAAGATGCTCCCGATGGCCCCCAACCGCCACATCCCGTCTAAGGAAGCGTTCACCGTCATCTCCTCCAAACCAGCCGACCCACGCCTATCCCTATCAACTGTGACCGAGTGCCAACAACTACTCGGTGACGAGGAGATCCTCATGTCACGTGAGCAGCTCCTCCGCGATCTGAACCAGCGCAGAGAGAAGAACCTCCTCCAGAACCAGTTCGTCAAGTTCAAATCGGTTGAGGACGACCGCGACCGGATAACGGAACTCAAATTACAGAGCAAAAACGACGACGACTTACTCACCACAACGGCCCAGATCCTGGAGCAGCTGAAATCAGATGAGATGCACCTGGCAGGTATCATGAAGGACTACCAAATCGAGCAGAACAGGGCACCGGAGGGAAACTGGTGGGAAGAAAAAACACAAAAATTCGGACTCGAAATGCACCAAAACAAAATGCAAGCACAATTCCAAAAACTCGCTGACGAACTCGGTATGGACGTCAGCGAAATCAGAGCAGGATTCATCGGAAGCGAAAACTACAATACCAAAAAAGACACACACGACGCAGGATGCTGAACAAAATATGAGTAAATAGTTTGCCATATACAATATATATATAAAGTATATAATTCCTCTATAATTCTTAATACAAATACTACAAATCTACAACTCATTGCATATAATTTTCTTCCACATATGCCTATTAACTATTTTCCCGCGTTTCATTAGGTGAGGATAAACCACATTATTATTTTAATTAATCAATCCCTTATCCCGTTTTAGCAGAGCAATATATTAATGGATATCCATGATCTCTTGCACACTGCTCAAAGTCTTCTAAATCCCCAGAATATAAATCTAATTTGGAAGCGACCAAAATTATTTGAATATCTTTGTCAACACGAGTTATAAATTTGATTCTGTTGTCAACTTATTCTTGCCAATTGTTTTAAATCATGTTAAATACAACAACAGCATATTGACATTATTCGAAATATTATAGACTTTCAGAAATAGAAGTTCTATCTTTGAATCCCGCAACATCTATTATGTCAACTTGTTTATTTTTATAACTTACACAATTGAATATTAACTCATCATTGTGTTTACAAACGAAATTTCCTGATGTTATTCTATTGCAAATGGCTGTTTGTCCACATCTGTGTTAGCCAATAAAAATTATACCTTATCGTTGACGTGTATTAAACGTTTATTTTTGTTAAATATTAATTTTAGACTTAGAGTCACAAATTCCCATTTGAAGTAAAGTGGTACAGGATAATATTCATTGAATTCAATAATAATAGTTAAAATACCAAAGATTTATTAGACCATCTGCAGATTTGAAAAAGATGTGAATGGATGCATTTATCTGAATCTTTTTTTGATCTAGATAAAATTTTTATTCAGATCTTTTAAAGGATCTGAATCCACCACACATCTGCATCCATTTGAGATCTGCGTTCCTCCCATAGACACGTTGTATAGGGTCCTGTGATAACTACAATATTATTTAAGATATTATATTAATATGTTTATAATATTATATTCACACCACTCTTTTGAGTCATAATAATCAAATTGAGTCAAATCGTTATTAAACGAAAGAGTTTCGATAATATTTACTGTTTATAGATTAATTGAGGTTATAATATATAAACTGTGAGGAAATTAGTGAAACAGTCTGTATCTACTAGAATTTACAAATTATAAAAAGCTATAATTCAGAATTGGTTTTAACTTGGATTATTAAAGTGAACAATTATTCTTTTTAATAATTAAATTAAGCTAAGATAAATTCTTTTACATAATAATAACAATAATGATTATTTTGTGCGCAAAATCTAATTATAGATCTAGTGTTGAGTTTGTTGTTAACTGTTTTACAAATAGAATATATATTGAAAATTAAACATTATCTACAGAATATCTTCACTCCATACATGAATCTCGTGTTTTAAGAGTTGTTACTGTGATCGAAACTTGAACATAAAACTAATCAAAAATACACAAAATATGTGTAAAATCATGTATTAAGTTTATGTTTGAATTATAATTTATGTTCACTGAATTCTAAAATCCCAAAAGATAATTGTAAAACAATATTATTCTAAAAACAAATTCTATATTAAAAATGTGCATAAAACTTATTATTCGATCTATATTGAACACAGCAGTTCATAATTATAGTGTCTACCCACTAAAATTCAAAATTTGCTATTTTAAAAGCGTATCGTATAAAGAAAGCTTTTATTATCAAAACGGTCGATTTATTCATGATAAATGAAAATTACTGAATTTATTTTGTATACATATGTTATTTCATAGTTCTTACTTATATTTCAGCCCATTTTTAGGATGGGAGTGGGAAAAATTACATTTAGTATGCAATTTTAGTAATATGCACATCCCCAAAAGAACGCAGATCTTCACATACATGCACATGTTTTTGAGATCTATGATCAGTAAAAACATGCACATCTTTATAAAGACGCACATGTTTTTGACGATATGCAGATGGTCTATTATATTTTGCAATTCTTAAATCATAAAACCTAAATCTATTTGAATGTAAAACAATTGAGCAAAATTACACAATTTGCAAACTAGAATGTATTTGTGATCGCATTATCATTTTTATTTGTTGGGACTGAATAGAACTGAGTTATATTGCATTTAATAAAATAACGATCTCATTCTGCTCAAGCTGAATCCTCGTTCATAATTCCTTTGTTATCTGCTTTTTCTACTACTTTTTCTTGTTTTGGTTCTTCTTTGATTGCTTCTAGTGGTTTCTTATCTTCTTTTTTGGATGGGAATCCGCCAAACAGTTCAGAGAGTCCTGCTCTTTTTGTTTCCTACTTAGCTTTTCCTTAATACGTGGATGCAAGTTTTTGGTCTTTTACCACGTCGTCAATTTTCATTTCAACGATATCAACTGGTTTTGGGATCAGGGGTAGCCCTGCTTGCTCAATGAGCTTCAGTGCTCCTGGAACCAGTGCGGTTGCCTTTTTCGGCAGTTTGAACTGTGTTCCGGCGAATTCTCTGGCCATTTGCTCGGCTTCTCTTGGTTGTGGGAGGAAGTTATCAAGCAGGTCCTTTTTAACGATTTCGATCGCTGGTGGGTAGACGACCGCGAAGTTTACGTTCTTGAACCAGGGGTGCTTCTTAATCTCAGCGCACCCGTATTTGTAACCCAGTCGGTTCACCGGTTCAGGCTAAAGTAGTTTCCTGATCAGATCTTTCGCCCATTCGGACACCTTGGGTGAGGAGGGGAACGTGTAGAGACCCGATTAAATCCGCCTTGAAATGGCTGCGAACCCGCCCTGGGGAACGTAGAAGGGGGTCACCCCGTACAGGAGCTCGTAAATGAAGATCCCAATGGTCCAGAAATCGGTTGCCTGGCTGTGCTCGCCCTTGATGAGCTCGGGTGAGAGATACTCGGGCGTGCCCACGAAGGACTGAGATTGCTCCATTATTTACGTCGGGAACATTTACTGCTGAGCACCGTTCTTGGCCGGCTGCAAATCGGAGATTACACGCTGCGTGATGATGCGCTTGGCCAAGTCGAAGTCGGTTAAACGCAAATGACCATCGGTGTGCACAAGCACATTCTCGGTCTTAAGGTCTCTGTAGATAATTCCATGAAAATGCAAATACTCCATCGCAGACAGCATTTCAGACGCGTATTGCAGAGCAACTTTCTCCTCAAAGCGATGGTGAGGCTGCTAACGCATTATATTGGCCAATTCACCGCCTTGACAATACTCCATTAATAAATAATAGTTTCTCTCGTCAGCAAATGCTGCGTGCAAATTCATAATAAATGGATGTTATGCGGATAATAAAATATCATATTCAGAATGAAATCTCTTCAGTTTATTTCGTTTTTTCAAATCAAACTGAGACATGACCTTCAACGCAAAAATATTTTGACCGCGAGCCGTCGGTATTATGCAGTCTTTATTTTTAGAGACTAAATACACACGGCCCACATCACCCATCCCAAGTAATGCTAAAATCTCGAAATCCTTAGCAGATACGCTTGGCATTGTTCGAATTCTCTTTTAAGAATGAGAAGATATTTAATTAAATGATGCACCTCCATGTATAGTAATAACTCCCGAGCGTAGTGGATTTTGATCATCAGTTGGCAGATCTGGTATTTATTTCATTAATAATAATGAAGTGTGGAGGTGGATAATCAATTTATATTAATACTCAAATAATTAATAAATATGTAAATATTATAAAGTTTAATAATAACATTAATCAATATAGAGTGTATGTACGCTGAGCTTCTTTGGAACTTGCGATAGATACACAAAGAATTATAAGAATGTTCTAATTATATAAACTACATTTCATTTATAAAAATTTTCTTACGATTACCAAATTTTCTTTAGATATTATTCAATAACCTCTATTGTTGACTGCATTTTCTTAACTTTCTTTTATAAAAGCTTTGTTTGTTTAATATTTTCCTAAATAACTTATATTTTTTCGCTTTACTTATTATTTATAACTTATTTTACATCAAACGCTTTTTAACTCATACTATTTGGATTTTTCTCTAATTCTTCGTCGAATTATTTATCTAAATCTCGAATAAATTTTGATATTAGAGCAGTATCAATTACTGGTTGATTATTTTTGCCAAGTAGTGGTTTAGTTAAAGGTTTAATACCAGCTATAATAGCCAAAGAATCAGATAGATCTTTTGCACTACTTCTTTTCAAACTAGGTTCTAAGTTAAATTCGTCTAGCGGATCAATATATTGATTACTCATTTTAAATGTGTATGGTGTGGCATTAAATTGACTATTAAAATATGTATTACTCTAATAAATCAACCCACTTCACTCCCAATCAAGCACATGCAAAGAAACAACGACGCTATAGCTAAATTATTACAAGCCGAAGAAGACGGTAAGAAAAAGATCGAAGAAGCTAGATAAATGGGTGCCGTATAAATCAAAAATGCTAAAGAATAAGCTATGAACGATATTAAAAAATTCGAAACCGAAAAGAGAAAACAATTAGATGAACAAAGAGCTAAGAACGACATTTAATTATAATAGACTAAGAAAGATTTAGCTAACAAAGTTGAAGTTGAAATTGCCGGAATTAATAAGCATGCTGAAGAACATATGTCACAAGCTGTTTAATTATTAATCAACACCGTTTTTGACGTGTGAGTGAAGAAACTATCTATTTGTCTATCAAAATACTGTTAAATATTAAAATACCAATAATTATATTGTATATCCTAAAGTTTTCTTGTTAAAATTGCTCATTTATATAATTTTTATATGTTTCAACAAATTTTAATACTTATTTATAATTTAACACTCCTTTACCAAATGGCAGTATAGTAACAATCGGTAGAGCAACCCGAAGAATATTTTCGTTTTGACGAGTGTTCCTACTGTTGTCGTAAATTTGAGTCATCTGAATCAAGGATGTAATGTGCAACATGTAGGAACTGTATATTTTGCTTTGATTGTTACCTCATATAACCTCCATATAAAACGCACACTGTATAACACAAAATGCACGCAACATCTCATTTTGACTTCTAGTTGTGGCCTAATGGTATGAGTTTGCAAGATGATTTGGCTTTGCTCCAAGGTATTCTATATTATGGTTTCGGCTCGTGGGACTAAATAATTAAATTAATTGGAAAAGACTATGAACCAGAATTTTTGGTTAAGCACTTTTATGCTACTTATGGTTTAAATTCAGCTAAAACTACTCTCACATTTTCAGAAAACGCATTATAAAAATATGAAAAAGCCAGATAACTTTGCAAAACAGATTTAGTTGATATATATTTAGCTAATAGCTTGGGATTAAATGATATTCCTGAAGAATATATATAATTTTTTAACGAATAACAAAAATTATTTAAAACAACAGATTTAGGACTAATATCGTCTCCAGGTATTAAAAAATTCCCACCGTCTACGATATTTACACAAAATCCAACGGTTACTGGCGAAGGAACAGGGTAAGAATATTAACTGGGTTCATGGCCTAAAAGGGGTGAATTTGTACATGAATATGTTAATAGAGCAGAAATACCAATAATGTACATGTAAATAATTCCATGTAATGAGACAAAAGCCACCATGAACATGAAAATATAAGTTTTGCAAACATATGCTCACAGATTGGTTATGAGACAACAAAAGAAGAAAGAAATTCTTAAATCAGGAGGATACAGACTAGATTTATAAATAGATTAACTTTAAATAGATTATGATAGTAAGATAGTTCAGTAAGAATTAAAATATGAAAATTATCCTAATTAGCCAGATATATAAAAATTAGAGCAGATGCATTCATGGGCTGAAAGAGCATTTAATAGCAGAATCGAATTTAGACAATGGATTAGTTAATTATAAAAGGAAGCTAATATTCGTTTAGCTATTTATAGATTATAATGTGCTAGTATATTAGGATACACTAAAATGGAATCGTTAAAGTATGGTGATGATATAGAATAAATGAAAGAATTCTAAAAGATTAGTACTGATATTAGAAAGTAGTTTCCTACTGTAGATCATCATAGTACGGGTAATTGTATGTCTAACTATATTACTCAATAAAATTAAAGAATAAGAAAAACTTTGTAAAATAATTAGTTACAATTAAATAACTAAGTATTTCTTTGCGAAGCTGTTATTAAATTATCGACTGACTACACAGAAATTAATAACTTCTCCAGTTGGGTAGCGCGTTTGACTAATACGATAATTTCAGAAACTAATCCCTTATTTATTATGTCATCATCATAATCTACAGTATTAGTTGCATTATATATGTCTCTAGTTCTTACTTTAACATGTTCGGCATTCTTATAAGATAAATATACAATTTCGAATAATAAATGCGCATTAAGTAATGACATAGTTGAATAAATATTTAAATAAGTATTTCATATTTAAGAAAAATACGAACATGTCATAAAATTTGGAGAACATTTTGAAAAAGTGTTTGATTAAGTTATATAGTCATTAAACATAAAAGAAGAAATTAATTTAATAGACTAACAGTTAAGTCAAATAGACATATATGAGCCGTTTAAGTAAACATTTGATTTTGATGACCAACCACTAAAAACTTTAAAGAAAATAGTTGATAATGATGTTCGAACAATAAAACTTACTGAAAATGTTGTTTAACTAGCTAATTAACCATCATTAATTGCATCAACACCACTTATTAAATACGCTATAAATAATATTAAATAAACAAAAAATTGCTACATTTCCTTAAAGCCTACTAAATACCTGGCTACTCTTATAACCATTATTAAAAAGTATAACATTAATAATTACGTTCAATTATTATAGCAAACCCTACCTGATATAATTTGTGGATTTTGTTACAATTCGCCAGTTCTTAGACCATTAATAGATTTGTTGAAAACAAAAGTTAACTTGTTTTAACATTTAAGAATTAAAACTAATGGTATAATATATGGAACACAAGTATATCGGCAATTGAATTTATCTGAATAATGTGCTAAAATTTTTATGCCTTATTTGTAATTGGATGTTAAACCTCAAAAAGATGCTGTAAAAACACAGATATAGCAACTTAATTTTATCACAAAAGCATATATTGATTAAATTATACAAATCATTTAGAATATTTGTTTCGTTCTTGATGAATTATTTACTTAATTATAATCCATCGAGTTTGATGATAATGTAAATATTCTTAAAGATTAATTAGTGTAATTCTTCAGATAGCCTTTTGTTTTAAGTGTAAATAAGAAATTATCATAAATAGATTTGGGTTAATGTTTATCAACAATTAATTAGCGTATTCCTGAATCAATATTGCTTAAAAGCCACTATAACCTACGAAATAAATTTAAAGGAGTTGTTCAACTTACAAAAGCCGATTTTATTCTATGTGTTTTAACAAATTTAACGATAAATTAATATATGACAGTTAAAAATTAACTGAAAGCGAATCAGAGTAGTTCAATAAACGACATTATACAGATAGTGCAAAATAGACCTGCTTTAGCAGAAATGATATAATATTTGTATTATTGTGAGGGAAATATTTGTAAGGTAAAACAGGACAGTGCTAAGATGAGTTCTGCCAAAAGTATGTCAAAATTTTAAACTGCAACTATCCCTGTCCCAGAATAGCCCGTTAGGAGTAAGCAACCGCCACTACCTTGTGGCATTACCAAAACATGTGAATATGTTAATGAGTTCAAAGTTGCATTCAGGTTCTAAAGATAACCCATTTATTGCATTAAGTCGTTCAAAACGGAAGACTATCAGTTCTAAAGCACCGTTATTGGGGAGTTTTCGATTTCAAACACCTTAACTCAGAAACTGAACCTAAAACAGGGGATTCTTGATCAATTATTATCAAGAATTAAAAATATTTTGTTCACATAACCTGATGTATTGGTTGAAAAGAAGCCAGAACGACGAAAAGCAGAAGAGAAACCTAAGGAAACGAAAGTAATTATTCAAAACTCCAAAAGCTAGCACGCAATAAACGCTATCCAAGAAAAATAACAACTGTAATTACTGTAAAATATGCAATTCTTGAAGAAACAAGCTGAGAAGAAGAAATGACATGTAATAGTTTACAACATACAAGTTTATTTATAGTTTATTTATTTTATTATAATTTTACATAAAATACACAGTAAAACGAGATTTAACTGAAATTTCAATACATATCATACATATCATATTAATATCTTATTAAATTAACCTCACTATTATGATAACAAACAATTATATGATTCATATCTATACTAATGTATACTAAAACAATAGAGGACATATTAGATTTCCCTATAACTGACTGTATCCTTGAAGAAATGTTACAAATCATAAATTCAATATTGGTTTTATAACACTGCGTAATAATATGTATATATGAATATTGATAAATAATTCCACTTCTATTCCAATGTTTGGTTGCTGCTCAGTTAGAAGTGATAAAATAAAACAGCCAGATTTAGACGTTCCTGAGATAGACGAAAAAGAGGCTGCAAAAAACTCTCAAGCTGATATAATCGAGAAAAAAGCCGATTGTGATACGTAAAATACAAATGAGGAAATGAGCAAAGATTAGATGAAAAAGTAGTTGCTTGATGGGTATGTATTTTCCAATGCTAAGCCAAATTCCGCTACTCCGCAGCCAGTAAATGAACCTAGATCGGCCAAGGAAATATCAACCTTAAATGAACCGGAAATGGTGCCTCAGGTTAAGAGGAGAGTTAAGAATCCGATGCAGATGGCGAAAGTGCGTCCTTCTTCGTAGCATAAGGAGAAAGTGCCCGTTATGATGTTTGATGACTACGAGCACAAATCCAAGGCCATGGAGCCGATGGGCAACATCAACATCAAGGCCTTGCAAGAACAGGACGAGAGATTTTAAATCAAGAAGGAATTAAACGAAATGCAAGCGGATCTGGGCCAGGACGAGGACATGATCCAGGCCATGCTCGAGAAGAAGAACCAATCGGGCAAAGCAGTTGACAAAGAACTCTTCAACACCGTTGACACGCGCAACGAGGCCGAGGACATTCTCATGTCCGTTTCAACCCCATAGTTTAAAAAACCATTAATTCTCTCAACCGAAATAAAGAAAACGCCCCTCACCCGCCCAACGGCGCTCAAACTGAGCACCCCACACGTTCCAAAAGAAGCGGCTCTCGGTGCAATTAAAAAACGGGACGAAGAACTGGAAGACGAAGAACGATTCAAGTAATTAATAGGCGATTTGTGATTGTATACATAAAATGGTATTAGATAGTACTAGTTAGCTTATTACATTGTATAACGGATAAATATATTAATCATCTGTAACCTTTATCGATAAATAAAGCTTTTTAAATATTATACCTTCTTCTCACAAATCATGACAATAAACTAACCCAAATATAATATTGAACAAATACATATTTGTGAGCGGTTAATAAATTGAAGTATTATTGAAATTTCGGTTTTTGCACTAAAAACGATGCTTATTTGCTATATCGCTATATTATTGACAAATGTTAATTATTCCACTTCTTCATCATTAAGTATCCACCTCCTTTGAAATGAATGCGGACATTCAAAGTATGTTTTAACAATTCATAAAGAAGGAAACAAAACTAACACAATAGATGCAACCCGTGACGAATTACTAAAGATGATCAGTCATTTAGAAAATACAAATTAACGTTTAGCACAACAAAATATGCGTTTAGTGGTTTTAGCTAAAGAAAAAGATAGACGCTTATATCAAGCAGAATTAACTATTAGACGCTACAGAACACGTTTAGTCAGATGGTTTGAAGATATGGTATTTGACCCATTAGAAAACGGTGAAATGTAATTTGACGGTGAAATGCCAGCGGAATAAGACATAAAGTTAGATCTTGAAGTTAAAAAGGAGTGAGCAACGAAAGTGTGACTAATAAGTTGTAAATAAAGTACAACATCGATAATTCATATAGATCGCTTCCAAACCATAAACATATTTATTATAATTAGTTTATTAAATCATCTAGTACTGATTTCTAAAGTTCTCATCCGCGCTTAGTGGGATATCCGGATGCGAATTGAGGACTTTAATCACTATGATTGTTGTGTAAGTCCTCTACAGCATCTGAAATCCATAACGTAGATAATAACACGATATCTATAGCATATGTCATTCAGAACATAATATAATTAAAAATTTATGTAATATAATGTGAAAATAACATCTACACTGTCACCAAACTTTGTTTTCGCTATCTAATTGCTAGCAAATACCTTAAACTTCTTGGAACTCTATTTTACCTTCATAACATAACTTAGCGAATTACTTTATAAAGTCTTTTCTATGAGCTTTTATTACTTATAGAACAGCTGCAGCGCCAATAGTAGCTTACGAAACACTAATAAACTTTTAGTTTTTCTAGAAAATACTAACTCTTGCAGCAGCTTTAGCTATAAATTTTGACATTGGTAGCCTTTCTTTCTTGTGATTGATATTCATTATCTAATCCTGATCAGAATTGATCGGTGAAACAGTTATTTACTATGATATTATTTTCAATTGTTTTAAAGGTGAACATATGTTTGGCGTTGTCTCATTCTAGTATAAATTAGTAGACATAGCCACCACAAAGTCAATACCTGTTGGCATAGTTACATTATAATTCAATGATTATAAAATTTGTAACTACATTTCTAAAAGTTCTTGAGCTGGGCATTTAAAGCAAGCAATAATAGCAGGAAATAGCTTTACGCCTTCGACTTTACTAGCGATATCAAAAATGCACCCACCGATAACAGAATGATCCCATTGCTTGGATAAGGTTTGCGACTACTTTATAAGAATATTTTTAGCTGCGTTTGGTATCTTTGAATAGTATAGATCTAAAAGATATGTTGCTCTGACTACAGCTGTACCAGGTAATTTCTTTTAAACAGCAACCCTTTCAAACCAATCTATTAGGTTGTCACGGTCTTCTATATTGAAATAATTAAACTACTTAGACACCCAATATTCGTGCAGAGGAATTTGTGCATTGGCCAGTTGAACCATATACGATAGTGGAGATTCCACGTCATATTATTGAATATTTTCTATATGTGGGGTATATGATTCGAAGTAGGCTTCATAGGACGTCTTTAGCATCAGAAGTTGAAGTGGTATAGCTTTTGAATCAAACTTTACAAATGATAATACTAGATTAATATGAAATAAAAGGCATGAAATGTAAATAACAAATTTGGATTTAACTTAAAAAGAGAATTATAAATATAATGACTTACTTTAGCGTAAAACGAACAATAAATATATTGGAAATTTAGACAAGTATGTTATAAAATGAATGAAATCATCATACGAAGGTGTCACCGTTACCGTCAGAGCACTTTCCGTAGTTGTGTCCGTGATAGATCATGTCTTCTTCTTCAGACCAGTCCCAATTTCTCTTGATGAAGGTCTTGACTTCTGGGTTTTACCAGTCATCAATGCGGGTGAAGTTGAAGGATTGGGTGCCGGAGCATTCAGTCCATTCTTACATGACTTCTTTTCCTGGGAATAAGAAGACACCGCAGATTTGGAAGTTAGTACCCTCGTCGGTCTTGGTGATGATGAAGTTACCGAAACAGTTTTGGTCGGCCTTGTCACCTCTGAGTCTTTGGAGGAGCATACCGGTGAGGTTCTTGGTCTTCCAGTCTTCCTTGAAGTTTTGGCAGTCCTTGTAGTCAATCAACCAGAGGGACATGTCTTCACCAGTGAAGTTTTCATAGAAGTATGGTTACCAGTCGGCACCGCTGGACCAGTCGAGGTTCTTGTAGTGTCTCTTCCAGGCGTTGAGGTCCATCTTGTAGGAGTACTTGATGGCTTTCTTTTCTTCTTGCTTTGGTTCGTCGTCCATTGGTTCGTCCTTCTTGGCTTCTTCCTTCTTTTCTTCCTTGGCTGGTTTTTCAACCTTGAAGGCCTTTGGAACAAAGTCCTGTTCAGCGAACTTGAACTCACCGAGGAACTTGGTGACAACTGGGAATTGAGCAGCGATCATGTTCATGTATCTGAAGACGTTTTGGTACTTGGTCTTGTCAGCGACAAGTTCGATGTGCCATTGGAGGACGGCGACAAGGTAGAAGTCGGCGATGGAGATGCGGTCTCTGACGGCGAAAGTGTTCTCAGACATGAACTTCTCGAAACGGTTAAGTTGGTTGAGAGTCTTGGCGTGGAGGTTCTTGGCAAAGCCTGGGTGGAAGAGGGAAGCACCTTCGGCAGAGCAGATGTGGTCAAGGAAGCAGGCGTTGTTAGCCATGTTCTGAGCCCATTCGATCATGGAGTCGATCTCAGTGATCTGAGCGAGCTCACGGCCGAAATAGCATGGGCACTTAGCCTTCAAACCGATATATCTGATGATGGCTGGCATGTGGTGAACAGTGATGTCACCGTCAACAAGGGAGACGGCACCACATTGGGTTTGTTCAGTAGCTTCACATTCGAAACCGAAGATTTCGATGAAGAGCTTAACGATTTTAGCGTTGCATTCGCAGGAGGCAATAACCTTCATGTCATAAAAGAAGTGAAGTGGTTATCCTTTGCAATACTCAATTTTGTTATAATACAAAATTACAGCAATGTAATAATTTAAACTATGAAATTAATGGTTCAAGTCCTAAACACAAGCGTAAATGCCACATTTTAATATTATGTTCTTATATTATGATTAAATTACATGTTAGTAAGTTGATTTATTTATCCACGAATTAAATTAATTTGAATATTGCTGTACTTACCTATAATACACAAACATTAAATTTATAAAAATATAATGTCTAATAATTGATTGGTGTGTTATACTATTAATATACTATAGATTATATAGTTTTATTTGTTGTTTATAGTTGTAAAAATGCTCCGAATAATAATTTATAATAAAGTAATAATTTGGTGTGAGCTATGAAAATAATTAATTTATATCATTAGAAATAATTATAAGCTTCCACCCCATTTCTTTTGGATAGATGAAGTTCAACAATGACGTCACCGGTTAACGCCGTAAGCAAAGAAAGGCTATCTACACTGCCCCATCTCACTTGCGTGCTAAGTTGATGGTCAGCAGACTTGCTGAGACCCTCAGAACTGAATACAAGGTCACAAACATGCCAATCTGCAAGGGCGACGTAGTCAAAGTTCTCGTTGGTGGTAAGAAGGTCAAAGTTACCGGCAAAGTTACCGCTGTCGATCGTAAAAACTATAAAATTTACGTCGAAGGTGCCAACCACAAAGCTCGTAAAGAAGCTGACAAGGCCAAGCAGATCCCAATCCACCCATCCAACTGCCTCATCACTGAATTGTACCCAGTTGCTTCCCGTCTTAGAGCCATCTCCCGTAGAAACGGTAAGGAATTCGTTCCAAAGGCCAAGTGATCAGTAATTATGAAACGAAAGTTAAAATAATCTAATTAGAATTAAACGTATGCGATTTCTGAAATTTAGCGATCAAAACGGCTAAAACTACTGCTAATTAGTTTTATGCCACATTGCTACAAATTTTTACCGCATATACGTCATTTTAATTTGTATGCATACTCAATCTTATTTATTGTTATTGTAGTACAAAACAGTTTGTAATTAACTTAAATATTATCATTTTACTTTATTAAATTTTATTATCACTTATTCATAGCTCTTCCCAGTTTAGTCGTTTTGCTGTACTCGAAATCTGTGATTTCAAGCTGTGCAAACAGCTGAAGGAGTTGCTCCTTGCATGTTTCAGGGTCTGTCGTTTCGCATTCAATTTCGCAAAATGAAATTTGTTGTGGGTGCTCGACAACAACGTCATCGCACTCAAGGTGGAACTGGTTCAAGTCTCGGTGGTGTCTTTTTGTTTTTATTATGGCGTATACCTCCAGATTTTTGTAGTTCTCATTACCGTTGTTCTTTATGAACTCCTCAACTGAAACGCGCTCAATTGGAGTGTTCGTCTCTTCACACACGAAATAACCGTTTACGTGCTTTGACTTCTACTTTGTTGTGAGAATAAGCTCATTGTTCGAATCTCTTATTCTCAACGCGATCTTATTTTCTGTTAAATACTCGTTCTTCAGGTAAGTATTTGTTTAGACCTCAGGCTCTGGTTTCTATTCAAAATGATTTATGAATTTGTTGAACTGCTCAACACTGTTAATCGTGATCTTTATTTCCTACTCCATAACTATGAAGTGGCACTAAATGAAGACAAAGTTAAATATACTCGCAAGTGAATAGATTAGCGAATCAAAACACTAAAAGATTGATAAAAATATAAATCATTCTAGTCCAGAAATGCTAATTGCGCTCGGGTTCTTATTTACATCCAGGAAACTCAATATTTTATCATACTTTGTTTAGGGTTGTATTTTAGGTGATACTGCTACATAAGGATCTGACCATTGCTATTAATTTGGATTTTTCAAGCATCGCTCATAGTAATCAACTGGTATTAATTGTTGGTACTACGTGCTTGCTATACTTAATGTTGGTCTTTTAAGATTCATGATATAACTTTCTAATTTCTATATTTTCTATTATAGATAAAGTACTTCATCTTATAAATTATTTGCTTACTCCTTGCTAGAATTCAATTAGTAAAGCAGTTATTTATTAGTCTACTGAATTTGTTAGTTTTAATGTTCAATTACTTGATTTTCTTCTTATAATTTTCTGACTGTGCTGTTATTTAAATCAACTTTAGACTAGAATACTTTATTACGAAGGTCTGCGCTATATGCTTGTGATAATTACAAGTTTTATAAGTTATTTTGTGGTTATTATTGCATTTACGGAACAATTTTTTAAGCTGGTTTGAACATAAATTGGTGTGAATTATTATATATTCGTATTATACAGTAGTTATAATATCTACTATCACTTTTTATTAACAAAGTATTGTTTGTATTTTTCGTACATTTTGTGTTGGGAAGTCACTTGTTAGCTCCCTTTAATTATTTCATTTGCAATGTTCTCTCTTTGTTCTTGCGTCTTTTTGTATTCGTCCAGTTTTCTTTTTGCCTCTTCTTGGAACTGTTCATACATTCTGTTTTCAGCTGCTTATTCGTTTTAAGTGCTAACATATTTGACGTTCTTTCTTCGTTCAATGTGCTTTGAAACTTTCGTTGTTTCGCAGATAGGCTGCTTTAACCAGATATCTTCCTCGGTCAGCATTTTACCTTTCATTTGCGGTGAAAATTTTGTAATGGTGTCGTTACTACGTATACGTTTGAAAATGTGCTTGTTTGTAAAATATTTATGTAAACTTAAAATATATCAGGACAAAATACATGTATATGTGACTAGGTGGCCGAGAGGTTAAGGCGATCGCCTGCTAAGCGGTTTCACTTGTGAGCGTGGGTTCAATTCCCATCCTAGTCGAATTTTATAAATTTGTGTAACAATATTATTTGTTAGTATATTTATTTATAATCCACACCGATGATGAGCAATTCTATTTTTAAACTTATAAATGTATATATGATAATTTAACCTATTTATTATGCAAAATTATCTTTAGCTGTATCATACTCTATATAATGATTGTTAGACACTTAGTAATGATGCTTTATGTATTTATGTAATATTTATAATGTATTTGAAGTTGAAACTTTACAGAAACTTGAATTTTAGATAATTGTTTGGTTATTAGAAGAATTTTTATGACTATAAACGATCATCACTTTCTTCTGCATTTTTCAAGCATGTAGTCCTTGTTGAATTCGTCTAAGCTGTTTGCTTAGATTTCAAGTTAAATACCGGACATTTTATCGATGCAAGCACGCTTGGTTGAAGAGTAGAGCATTTTTGGTCTGGTTTTAGCAGCTTCTGGGGACCATTGGATGAAGGCAAGCTTGGACATATTGCAACCGTCGCTTTCAAACTTGAAGTCATAAACGATGAAACGGCAATCCTTTTCTGGAAGGACGTCAACAACAGCCTTGATGACTTCTTCAGCTGGTTGTTCTCCAGCGAAGATTTGTTCAACAATAACGGCAGTTTGTTCTGGGTTAATAACAAATATTATAGCATTAGCGTTATGTTTCAATCTTAATTCATCATAAGCCTTGATAGCTTCTTCGCTCATTTGGATTCCTGACATCTGTCTTAAAAGGTGTGGAGTGAAAAGACAAAAATAGTATTGCGCACAAATACTGTAAACGTATCATTATAGTGGTGTATAAATACATCCACTTTAACATGTTATAACATCAACAAAAATTCATTTTCTATTATATTTATGCTCATTCCGTTTTATAATCAGATATTTACCATTAAAATATTATCAAATTGTGAAGTATAAGAGAATATGTATGCTTATTTGGCTTTATATCGATTTCTTATTGCATTTCATGTTAAATTTTAAGACAGCTATTTCTTATTGGTAAAATAATGTGACTGTTATGTATTTAAATTTTCCAACAATTATTTTCAAATTTGTAAATAATTTGACATTGCAATGGTGCTTATTATAATTCACTGTTGAATTATTTATTTTTCCGCACTAAAAATGGACTTTTTGGACATATAATTGTACATGTCATCGCCAGGTAAATCGTTGCTTTCTAGAGGTGATAGGAGCGTGTGTAGTTAATCAACCGCGCATGCAACATCTTCATGCTTGCGCTCTCGGATTGACGACTCATTTGCGAATTACATCACAGAACCTATAATAGAGCACACGAGCCCTCACATTCTGGCAAAGTCAAAATCAAACACGCTCGAAAGTGTGATGCAATCTAGGGCTGAACAATAAATTTTGGACAGCAAAGACCTCATATTTACAAAAGTAGCTCCTAAGACGAAGGCGATTACCAAATACATTCCACCAGCAAACCCTCCAAAAATAAAACCGGTTCACTACAACTCAAAGTAAACAGTGATGGAGCTCAAAATAGGCCAAAGTGAACAGGACGAGCAGCGAAATTTCACTGTGAATCTAATTAACACAAAAAACAGGCAAGAGAAAACGGAGAAATCGATCATTCAGCAGCAACTGGACACGATGAGCCTTGAGCTGAGCTACTCAGTCAAATAAATGCAACTGCTTTCATCCGGTCTCACACAGAAGGAAATTGAACTTGATAACGCTATGGAATATGAACAAATAATACTAAAACAGAACAAAAATCACAAAAACAGTACCAAATACTCAAAATACTTCGTTCACACCAAAGAACTCTGCAACAAATGAAGCAACCTTATGAAAAGCAACAACACCGTTTGAAGTAAACTACAGAATGAACGTAATTTTGAATGATACAAAGGCAACTTTGGTACGAATATATGTTTTTAACACAACTTCAATATTATGTATAAAATTATAAATAGATTACACTATAATTAGACTTTTAAAATAAAGAAGTGAAATTGTGAATATAACAAGATATGTTAGCAAATTTTGCATTACCACTCCCGAATTTACAATGACAGCACAATCATCTCCCCTAAATGTACTAACTGATTAAGCAGCAGGTCCTCTTTATGACTAATAAGCTATAATATCTTCCATTACTTTTGGAAATATTGCTGTATTCGCTACTAAATAATAGATTATAGGTTTGAGCTACAATTCAAATAATGCCCAACCATTAGGCGAAAATGTTTTCAAAATTAACACCTCAGGCAATTAACAGTTCGTTTCAATGAGTAAACGCGATTAAGGTTCATTTTTCGTGTTAATGTTTTCTGACAATAAATTTTTGTACAACATATACTCAATCAATGGTAATTTAATGTCACAAACTTAACAAACTCGTGATATAGTATATGCATAGGCTATTGAAGGAACTCCATTTATTGCATGTGCCCACAAACCAGGTAATGCTATGGCCAAACCTACCTTTTCATTTGATATGATACTTGATGGAAATCAACCTGTTTCTAAATCTGTCAGAATAGCTAAAGCTCATGGTGATGTTTAAGATTTCATTGACTCAGTATTCTATTAGTGCATTAGACTGCCATCTAAACCACAACTTTCTTCAAAGAATCCTGTAACTACACAACAATAATTTGAAAGTATGTTACTACAATCTATGGACCAAAACTAGTTATTCATGTTATCAGCTATTCATCTTACAAGTAACAGAACTTAGGTAATCTATCGTGAATATATCTTCAAAACACGTGGTCGTTATGAGGTGCACGCTGAAATTACAAAGAACCTTCCAATCAATATTTTAGCTAAGGTTTCTAGAATTGTTCCGTTCTCTTGTAATGCTGCTAGCAATTCATTATTGTTCAATGCTTTTGGTGTAATAACAGAAGCAGGTGAAATGCAAGTGTACAATTACACTAAGCTAAATCTTTAAATTGAATAAAGAGTAAAGCTGTTCAATGGCATATCTGGTGGTAATACTGTAAACTTTACCAATTCGTACATAGTTTGCTCCAGCTTGGATGAGATTGAAATCCTTGGTGTTGATCAGTAATTCAACGATCCAAATTAAATAATTAAGTTAAGAACATAACTTATCAACGGACTCGCTCCATTAATTTCTTAGATTCAAAATCAAACTATTGAAGTTGCTAAATCAACCTTAGCATATCAGATAGTACCTCAACCACCTTAATGGAATGCCAACCGTGCTTTGAATTTATTGCTCAAATAACAAATTCCATTTTAAATCAGTTAGATTTTGGTTGACACTAAATCTCTCTTCATTTGCGGTCCATCTGGTTAGATTTTCGTGTATTCCATCGAAAAGCTCAGAAATCAGTTGGTGTATGAATTTTACGCCTCTAAGGCTGGCGATTGCATTGCTGCTCTTATTTAGCAGTTCCCAGACTACTAAGAGAACTTTTTACAAGTTTAACAATCTATCATGTCTTCTCAGCCACAGCAAGCTCAACACCTGTCTTAATCTGGACAGAATCTGTTCTCTCCACTTCCACCCCAAATTGCACGTCCGGTTTCACAACTTAATCGCAACAGATCCTCTCCAACAGCTCAGCCACTCCAGAGAGCTTCCTCAGCATCTAAAGACGGACTTAAAATTCAGCAAGATGAGCCAGATGAGATGAGCATCCTTCGCAACTCTGGTATGGACGACATCGCTGGAATTGATGTTGGAGCAACCCTGAACCTCCAGAATACCCAGAATCTGATTGAAATCGGTAACCAGATCATTCAGAAGGAAGATCAGAACGAAGAGGCCAACTCTCTCAAACAAGAGAATCAGTTAATCCAGCTCGAGCTCATGAACAAGAGCGAATTGCTTGAGAAGAACCAGAACGAACTCGTTCGCCTCTGGCTCAAAACGATCAAGAGCGAGCTTCCAAAGCTCACCTTCCCTTCATTCAAAAACTAAGATGAGGTCATAATGCACTTCGAAGCCTACAGAGAGCAACTTGTAGACCAAAACAGCGCTTTGTACGCGATTCATCAGGCACTTGACCAAGATGTGAGCTACACCATGGCCAGATTCTGCCAATTTGACCCCAGCGAACTCAAAACCGCAAGCCTTGATCAAATTGACCAAACATTCTACTCAAAAACTCAAATCTACAAGCTATTCCAAGTTCAATTCAACCACTTTTATCTGCTCAACTGCGGACACGAAGTTAAGTTCGAATCAAATAAGATATTATTTGACCTATCAGATGAACAAAATGTTTATGACTCTCTTATTCAGTCATTCCAACAACAATTTGTTGTCCCAGAAGCACTGTATTGCAGAAACTGCAGAATTGATCAAACTGATAAATACTAAGAAGAATTCTACCAAATTATTATACCACAAAAATTACTAATAAGATCAACCAGACCAGTACAAACTTTGAGTTTTGATCTTAATGGAAGCAATTACACATTCACTTTACAAGGAATATTCTCAAATAACTACACATAAATCTTTTACGTTGATTTTGATGGATAATGGATTGATCTTGATGGTAATAAGGTCAGCTTTGAAATGATCCAGCGAGCGATTAATGAACCCATATTCTAAATCTATACTTAAGCCAAGTCATAAAGTATTTTAGTAGAATAACAGGCAATGAATGCAGTTCTTTAAATCGTATCTGAAAATTCAAGTCAAGAAAATATGATGGAAGTCTAAAAGCAAGCTTTATAAATGCGTTAATAACTTAGAGAGCAAAATACTGTGTATGACGAATTAGAGAAAGTTTAAAAACTCAATGCATAATTGCTAAAAGATAACCAAGAAAAGGCTTAATTAGAAATGGAACTAAAGTAATATCAAATTCATGACAAATAAAGCTAAAAAGCTTTAGATGACTAAAAGCACATCATATCACAATATGAATTAGAATTAGATAAATATTAAAAGAACTGGAGACAAGATTTTATTGCAGATCAATCTCACGCTGACTTGATGAAACATCAACAATAAACAAAACTTGAGTTTGAGTAATGTAAATAATAGCTTAACAGTACTTAATAAGAGCTTTAAAACCAAATGCATTAAGTGGAATAACTTTAAGCTCAATTGAAATACACAGTTAGTTAATAATAACAAGAAGAAGTTGCCAAGAGATGTTTAGAACATTTAGGTGCAAAATAAGTTCCAAAATATCCTGAAGAAATTTTCAAGCAGTTAGAAGTTCATTGTTTAGCCGTTTAAGCTGAAAAATAAGTACTAAAATCTATGATTGGCGATAACTCTATGCTAAAGAGCCAAGAAGTGGTATCAAATTATAAATCCAAGAAATGTTCTGAATATTTACTTCCAGGAATAGTAGTTGGATTTGGTGTCATCTTGATTGCTTTGTTTGCCCTTGTTTTGTAAGACGGTGGCATGATGTGAAATAAAATTAATATTACCCACTCACTTAAATTACACTTATATTGATAATCTTATTCAACTTCTTGAAACAAAAATAATATATATTTAGTTTTAGATATATATTTTGTTATTACAAAAAGGACCCTGCTGGGTCTTTACTGAGTGGGCATATATGACAGGTTGAGCCCGTTTTGAAAGTGGAAATATGGGCGTGCGAGAGCCTATGTTTTGCTTTCGAAAGTCTCAATGAAGTCTGTTTGTACCGTCTCGAGGAAGTGATATATATTTAGTTAATTACAAAAATATTAGACCTACAACGAATCTCAAAAAGAAACGATTCTCTATTTGAAAACGATATATTTAAAAAAATCGTTTTATACATGAAACAACGATTTTAACCACTTCATCGTTTTAAGATATTCTACATATCTACCATCTCATAGATAGAGTAAAATATAAAGGTAATACAAAAGTGGAAAATACTAATAGACATCAGGAAGACTCAATGCCTTACACATTTCAAAATATTTTTATTTAGTTTATAAACTACAATGTATAGCTCTGCCACTTATGAATGGAAGTGAGTCTAATGAAATACATTTAACAGTAATTATATTTAAAGTCCATTAGAATTATTTTATTTATTTTTTGAAAATTACACACCACTTGGACAAGTTATTAGATGTATTCAAAAATGGAACTAATTGATAAAAATATTATCTCTGATTTATATAATGATTATAAAGTTAATAAAATATCTCAGTTATATAGTATGAGATAATTTGAATTTACACTAACGTAAAATATCAAGTTTCTTTTTGAGATTCGTTGTAGGTCTATTATCAAAATGAATAATATTAATAATTTTATAATAGCACCTCTCACTCGAGCGCTTGCTTGAAATCATTGATTATATCAATGATATCTTCACAACCAACCGATATTCTTATCATATTATCTGCGATACCATATTTCAATTTTTCTTCAACTGAATATGTAGAGTGAGTCATACTAGCTGGATGATTAACTAATGTGTGAGTCTTACCCAAGCTTACAGTTATGGGAGGTGGAATTGCTTTTTCTTGTTTACTATGTGAGTAATTATATATTAAAATATTTTGCCACTTCTAATGCGGATGACAAATTCCAATAAATAATCTCAAGTTGGAGATTATTCATGAACTACTCATTAACACAAGAGGGCCAAAAATATGATTTCGATCGTATTAGACCATAATCGACTATTCAAAGTCGGTATTTAATATTCCAAAAAGGAAAAATAGAAATTACCACATGCAATAAAAGGACGGCAATGACAAAAATAAACGCGGTAGAAGATGTTTAGGGAAGGTCAACTAATTCACTTAACAAACTTAGGCAGTTCTGAAGCGTTTGTATTCTCTTCATTTCTGGGTCCAACGGATGAATTCATAAAATATTGTACCAATCTGAACTAGTTATATCACTTGTTTAAGATGTCCCTGTGTAATTTCTACGTTTTAGTCAACAAAACTAATTTATGAAAGATTTTATCTCGAAAATATATGGTAGTTAAGCCTGATTGGAGAAAAGAATAAGAGGATCCAATGATTGGTATACGGACGCAATATGTAATTTATAACTAGTAGCGCAAGCACTGGACCTGCAGAGGACCTCGGTGTTCATCTTCAACTGGGTCAATCTGAACGATTTTAGGTATTTCTTAATCACGAAAAACAATGGAGGACTTTTTCTTTCAATCTCAACCGGGAGCTCAAGATGAAGTATTGGTACTTCGCTTAATTAGAATTATAATTCAGGTAGTTACAGTCGCTTTCATTCTCAATATTCAAATAATGAATGCATTTTTGTTTCTTGAAGAATGGAATCAAGTGGGTTAGTCGGGCCCAGCATTAAATAATATATTGATGCTACTCTAAAACAACAGTTATTTTACTTATGATCTTCCACTTCCATTTCATAATGAGAAATCAATTTTCTTGATTGTTAAATTATACAACGTTAGGTAAAGTTGAAACTTATTATTGAAGTATATACAGAGTTATATACGTTAATTATTGTAGCACAGCTATCCAAGGCTCAACCAGGCCTTGATGTGATTGAAGCACTTTACAAATCAATAGTAAATAGAGTTAATGAGTGTATTGATGAGGAGGGAGAACACACTCATTATTGAGCCGGGCAGTGATATAAGTAAGATTCAAATAATAAACTTCATTCTTCTTCCTAATTCAAAAAAGCATTTCGAGGGCCCACCACTGTACAGCTCTTAAGGCTAATTGGAATTTATTCATCATTGTGCAACACTGATCAAAACCACCCTTTAAATAGCAACTGAACAGACCATTTGGTATCTTTATGTATTTTTTAACCAATTCTGCTTATGGGTGGCTAGATAAACCGGTAGAGACTACTTTTTCGACAGCTGGATGTTTTTCTAAAAATTCAGCAAGTTTAGTTGCATTTTATGACATGCATCTAACTCTTAAATCCAAGGTTTCTAAACCTTAGATCATTGCAAAGGCCATAGCAGCATCTAAAACTGCACCAGTGCAGTCCTTTAAGCCAATGAATCTAACCATTGTCATATCAGCGGCAGAACCCATAGCACAACCAGCAGTGCAAATACCTCCAATCAGATATTTAGTAGCAGAATGAACAACTATATCTGCACCAAACTACAATGGATTACAACCTAATGGAGAAGCAAATGTGTTATCAACAATAAACTTAGCTTTGTGGCTATGAGCAATCTTAGCCAATTCTTCTAAATCAACCACATCGTTAGTTGGATTTTAAATCGACTCAGTATATAAAATAGCAACTTCTTTATACTTGTTGCATACTTCTTTTACTTTTTGAGTATCAGTGAAATCAACAAACTCGACTTTAATAGCAAACTTTGTAAGTTAATGAGCTAAAAGAGCGTACGTGCATCCATAGACTCTGTTTGATGATATTAAAACGTCTCCTGCCTTCAAAAATGTCCAAAATACAGATGAAATAGCACCCATACCAGAAGAAAATGAAACTGCTGCTTCAGCTTTCTCTAATTATGCTAGTCTTGATTCCAAAATTTCATTTGTTGGATTAGTAAGTCTAGAATAGATGTGAGTTTGGCATGGTTCTGGTACTCCAGCAAAAGCTTTAGCGCAAGCTTAAGCTGTATCAAATTCAAAAGTGGATGTCAAGTAAATTGGTGGATTAGCAGCATGATGATGTTCACGTGGATCATATCCAGCGTGAATGCATTGAGTAGCTGGTTGAAGTTTTGATGTGTCGTGTGGCATTTGTTGAGGTGTGAGGTGAAAACACTATTTGGATCTAATCAACGAATAATGTAGTTAATAATATAATTATGGTTAAAACAGTTTCAGTCAAATACATCTATTTGACTCAATAAAATTTGACTTTGACAAATTATAATTATATGTGCGTTTTTAATGCAAACACTATTTATATAATATTAAGTAAACTGCATTATATGTATATTTTGGATAATAGTACAATAATGTAATGAATTATTTGATTATTTAACATTATGTTGTGTTATTGTTTATGCAAATAATATATATTATATTCCGTATACGTAACAACCATTAAAAACTTCGTTTATAAATTGTTTACTAAATGTAGCTT